>VUQI01051178.1:0-34425 GCA_015106735.1 Paratilapia polleni | reverse complement strand
GATGCAACCCATTCAGCTGGCTGTACATTTGGAAATGGTAACTGATTAATTCTCATGTTCTTTTCTAATGTGATTTAATTAGTCACAAATTCCCTCATGAAGCAGCAACATTAACATGAAAATATTCATATGCAACATGTCAGCTTTTTGACTTCAATCAAGAAATCAAGATGCTTTTAGGTGCTATACTGAAACTCCAGATCATTTGTAGTTTATTCACTACAATAATCTTACATAGTTGCTGTGAGTACAGTAATCCCGGGTTCATCCCTGTCTCCAATGAATAAGACATCAAGACTCCTGAACTCGCCACTTCAGACAGTAACAGTTAGAAGTGGTGCCTTAAAGCGACGATACTGTTATTCCTTTACAGTGCGACATTCAGTTCGTAGGTACTGTATGTTTCACCGCTTTTAAATTGTCTGCACTAAAGGAAATTGCACTGCAGTATCATAGTGAAAATGTAAGTGCTTCTGCTCTCCCCTCTCAACATTTTAGAGAGACAAAAATCAGCTACCATGTCCTCAGGTAGACATTACAGAACTCTCATATTCACTTTCATCAAGAAACTGGTGCTCCAGCAACATTAGATCATGTATCACAGAAAAAAATAATAATAATAAAAAAGGAAAGTAGATAATAGATTGTAATAAAAGCAGTTTTAAATTACTATCATTAAATAATATCATTGCCAAAATAAACACGTACTTTCTATGCATCCTAGGTGTTCCACCAGCATTTTTTCCATATTACTTAGTTTGCTTTTTCTAATAAATATTTGTCAGTCTAGCTTTATTCTCAACTAGATTGCTATAGTAGCCAATCATTGCCTCTCACCAATAGAAGGGAGGGAGAAATCTTTGACCAAATTCTCTCGTGGTGGGAAATACTGAAAGAATATCATAGAAGAAGTTTAAAATTTTGTGATTTTGTGCATTGCAACAATAATGGTGAGCCACTTGTCATAACACAGCCATACTGCAATCACTAATCAGCTCACCCTGTCACCTGCCAGGACTCATTCCTCAAAACCCTCGCATGCATTCTGACAGCTGCAGAAATCCTCATCTGGGGGGAGGGATGAAAAGATTTTTTTTCTGTGCACCTCCCAGACGCTCCATAGCCAAATATTTGACTTTGCCTGTGATCCGCAGCCCTTGAAGGCTTCTGTTGGGCTTTTCCACGCGACTGATCTCGGTTTTCAAAGCAGGTGTTTAAAACACGTCTGACACAGTAGCCTCACTAGCAAACCAGGATAAGAAAAATACGGAGAGAGAAACAAAGAGAGAGTAATAAAAGAAAGAACTAATTGCAAGCAATTTTGCAAATATGACTGCCAAACGGTCTGCATAAAGAAAATTTAAGACCTTTGATTATATGAATCAGGTAAGCTCAAAGGTTAAATTAGACATGACAGTCTTTAGATAGCTCTGAGCCTGGGTGTCGTGCTGATTCATCTCCCTGGGGTTCCTGTCCATGGCATGCCCTTGATGTCACTGCTATAAACTCCTACATACATGGCCTTCACTCAAAAAATAAGACACATGCTAACACACTGGGATACTACAAATGCATGTCCAACGAAGAGCATGGATTCAATGCAGACACACATTATAGAGGAAGAAACCTCTCGGGGAAATCATGCTGACAGATCAAAGAGCAGACATACAGGGATGAACCTTTAAGGATATTTGAAAATCTACCAAAGAATGTTTTCCCTAAAAGAAACCAATTATCCCTGCGGTTGTGTTAAAGGAATGACCACTGCTGTTTCCAGTTCATATCAGGACTCTACAGATCAGAGAGTTTTTTTGGGCCTATGTGAGCTACATGCGGTGCACTTGACATTTAAAACCAGCTTAGAATGACAACATTTCAAAAATATATTTATTTAATGTTTTCAGTCGTCAGAAGGTGTAAGTGTTTATGTGACAACCAGTCATGACTGACATGAGCTGTAATTTACAGTCTTGTTTTTAGTTTGATGACCATGGGTTTTGGGGGGTTTATCTAATTGGTTTTGAAATGGTTTTGTGAATCATGGGTCTCTGCAAATTTGTCATCCTATTAAGAAGCATGCAATCCTTGGACTGAATTTAAAACATCAAAGGCTCAGCTACGATGAAGAGCAGCTACAATGACATTTACTCTCAAATCATATTAGTCAGTAATCACAGAAAAAGCTCCACCACTGACTATGCAGTGAACTTAGTACAGACATCACTTGCAACTGTGTTACAAGTGATGTCTGTACACCATACCAACATTAGAGAGACACCTGTTTTACTACAATATTATCACAATTCAATGCCCACTGTAACAATGACATCTTGATCCAGCAATTCAGCAACATTATATATTTCAAGACAATTATCTAGCAGTAATCACAATATCTGCTGCTGAATAACAAAAGTTGCCCTTAAAATTTTGCATCAAATTGATCTGTCATCTTTCTCTGTGAGCTTCTACAAGTTAAGTCACTTTACCATTATTCATTTGACAACTGTCACCATGAGGAGTCCTGAAGAAGTGATGATGTAGAATCCACATAGAGAAATATAAAAAAATATCGATTTTTGGTAGGTGTGCATCAAATCAATTTTATTTATATAGTGCCAGCTCACAACAGTCCTGATCTCAAAGTGGTTTATATTGTAAGGTACAGACCTCACAATAAATCCCATTTACCTAAGGAATAATAGATATAACAATAATCATTTTAAGCCATGCTAATGCCACAGTCCTTTAGAAATTTGAATAGACATGCATGGTCACCAGAAGTCATGAACCTAATGACTCCCTGACCTAAAAGTTTTACTGCAACTCACAGGCCAAAGATATCATGTGTTCAGTAAAACTCTACTGTACTGATTCTCCTTAAAATTTTACAGGCACTCAAAAGCCATGAATCTTCGCAACTTTGGAGATCCTGAAATTGTCTTCAGTGCCACCCCCAGAGTGAGATTTATATTAACAACAGTTTGATAATTTTGGATTATTATCCTTCCTACATACTAAATACACTGTGCCAGCACACTGTTCCCACATACGACGTGTTACACACCCACATTTAACTCAATGAACTCAATATATCCTGTCAACATGTGATATGTGGGGCCTAACACTCAGTGTGTGAGTGGCAGTCAGGCCCAGGAGATACACACCAGGGGGTAAACACAGTGCATTAATAGAGGGAATGAAAGAGGGAATGAAAATGTGGCTGGTAAGATAGAAGAAGGTGACAGAGAAAAAAGAGAGCGGAAGCTACTGAGGGAGAGATGGTGTGATATCGGGGGAAATTGAAGGGAGGGGGACTTCTCCACAGGCTAGTAGTTCAGCTCACATCACCTTGCCAAACTGTCACTGCCCCTCATGCCCCACCCCTACAAACCACCCCGCCCCACCCCTCGCCCTGCAGCCCTGCCTCCCTCCCTCCTTCCTCGACAGAATGATTAATGGTGTATCTGGCCATGCGAGCACTACTGTCCCCGACCACACTAAACATTATCATAACTTTTTTCTTTTCTTTAATCACTGAGACTATGTAGAGCCCAGGGTTCTCCATAAAATAGCAAAAAGAATGTGCTTACCAGAGACTATTAATTATTCTGTTTCTCTGCCATTGTGTTAATAATAGGTGGCATAGACAATGTGCACTCAGATTAATGACACAGGTCAGTGGGGGAGACTGATAAAATCAGCATCATTTCACATCCTATCTCCAACACACCAAAATAATCTAAAGCTATTAAAATCCAAAAACGATCTTCCGCGTACTGACAAAGGGATTCCAGCTCAGCACTGCGCCTCTCCCAGTGCCTGGATCATATTTTTTTAATGTCTTTTTAATATAGTCATGTCATAATCCTGCTGTTCCTCTAAACATTCTTGCCCATCATGCACCATACACTGTGTCAACCACACAATATTAAAGGCAATATAGCACAAGAGTGGCCTACAAGTTTCATATCAGCTCTGTATCCCCACAGGATGCATTACTGTTTATAGGACTGTACATTAGCCTCTGTCTAGTACCATTATCTCCTAACGCTGGCGACACACTAGGCATAACACACTCCGCAAAGTGAGATTTTTACACTTTTCAGACATGCAAACAAAAACACACATCATCTACAGAGGTATGAATTCACATGGAAATGTATGCACAAACAGAAGCGCAAATGACACACACACACACATGAAAATCTCATTCCATACGGCAGACAGTCATCTCTGCATTCAGAGCACAAAAGTGGTGTGAAGTGTGTTCAGCTCTAATGTGTTGTGCGGTAAAAATGCAATTTGAATGTGTAGCCTTTCCAGACAGCCTGCAGAGATTTGTGTTTCTTTGGAGGAATCTGAATTTGATCCCTGATGAGGTTCAGTTTGGACTTTCCATTACTCCAATCAGAGAAGGAAGAGAAAGAACGTGCGCACGAAAAAACATGATTTTCATTCTGATTTATATCCATGTTTGTTTGTTTGTTTTTTTGTTTGTTCTTTGTTGCCCCTTTACTGCCATAGTTCAGTTTTTTCTAAATAGCTAAATGACTGAATAAAATAACTGTGCATTAATTTCTTGAGAAAAGCCCAAGGTAATAGCATTTATGTAATTTCATGTTTACTTTGTGATATAGAGTGGTAAAAAATAAATGAAAAGAGAAAGATAAACATATATAAAAAATGACAGATGCAATTTTGCAAATAAAATACTGATAAGGAAAAATCAGGATTGCACCCATATTATGAGAAAACATACTGAAGATCAGGCAGAATAATAATGCAACTCCACCCAAACATTTCAATGCAAAAATGTGATTGTGGAGATGTTATCAATAAATATTATACACTGATAAAAATCTGGATGACGTGAAGTCTGACACGTTGTCTTTTTGGGAACACACAATTAAAATGCTTCTGTGCGCCATCAGTGACAAAGGAGGCCATGTCATGTGCTGCTGAGCTGTATGCTGCTCACAACCTCAAGACCCACCGCATTTCAGTGGCCTCCTAGGGTCTGATGCTAGACTGCATGCGCTAAAAGCTGCATACTCAAGATAAAATAAAAAAAAAAGTGTGATCTGCTGGACAAGTCTAAACACACACACACACAAAACAGGTTCCTTTCGCTCAATCACATCCACTGCAAACATAAAAAACATCTTTTCTAAGGGAGGCTGCATTATTTTCACTATATTAATATTAAATACTAAAAAGCTCATGAAGTAACCCAGGAATAAAATTAAGGTCTGACTGTGAGAATAATCTCATGGTTAGGGTATGTTCTAATTTGAAAGCTTTTTTAGATAAAAGATAAAATCAAATCTTAATTTGTTTATGTCTACAAAAATAACCTGACTTAAAAACAAACTATGTATCCTGATTAGAAACTCTTTAATAGCACCTGACCCAGTATGTGTACACAGACCATCCTGGTGAAGCCCGAGGCTTATTACACTGAACTCTTAGGTCGCTCCCTTCATTGAAGCCTTCAGGCATCACCACACAGAGTCAGGTAAAAGGTCAGCAAGCATGTCACCTCCCTTCACCTGGGAACAACAGATCCATCCTAATTTCTCGCTAAAAACCTCTTCTTCCTAACCCTTCCATGTGTTATTTTTTTTTATATACAGGCTGGAACACACCCGTATTAGTTACTTTATGCTTCCCCTGCTGAACCAAGCACACAGTGTAGAGCTACTCTTCTTTTTCTTCTTGAAAACTTGGCAGCTCTCTAACTGTGAAAGGGACATGCTCAAGATGCTGCATGTACAGCAAATGAAAAACAACAATTTTCCTCCTCAGCTCACGCAGATGATGTACTCCACAACTTATAATTGTGCTACTGATTAGGCTCATCCCACTGCATATCTCTGCCACTTCACAAAGCTCATCAGGCACATCTGTTCCCAACAGCACCAAACAAGAGGCACATTAACAAACAAATAGATAACAATTAGTCACGTTTGAAGTCCTCTGTTCCATTAGACGCAAAGCTGGGACTGCTGGCTGCAAGGAAGCACAAATGCCATGCTACAGTAGGGGGCTTCCTGGAGATAAACTTTCAGCATTTTGCATCATGGTGGCAATGCTTTTGAAATCACTGGACTGAGGGAAAAATAAAAAACAAACCGGTAAAATCTGACAGCCATTTGCAATGTTGCTATTGTAACCTGGATGTTTAAAAAATGTTTTTCAGTAATCTGAGCTTATTTTCTGTCTACTAGAGACACAGATGTAAGAATGTGAAAGGCTACCAAGGTATCACTCATGCTACATTAAGAGACAACTCATGACACAGCAAGGGGTCATAGGTTAAAGTCATTATGAGCTGTGTGGCTACACTTTTTGACCTTTGACCCTCTTTTCACAACACCCTGTCTATCTTTTCTGCTCAGTGCTTCAGTCTGTTTCAGGTTAAAACAGACCTAATATGGAAGCAGGTGTTAGACACACAAAAAACACATACCACTATAAAACCTTATTTTCATAATTTGTTAACAGTGCTTTTAGCTTCATAATTACTTTCATCTTTTATTTTAACAATTCATTTGCTTGTGTTTTGCTCATACATCTGACCCTGCTACACACACACGCACACACAGATACGCTTAGATGTTGTAAAATCCTCTCATCTCCCCACTTCCTTTTCCATTTTCAAAATACTTTGCTGTCCTTTTATTTTTGATGAGAAAGGGGAACAGAAGGTCTACCCCAGTGCACTCCCAGCCTTATGTTTTAATTTTTAATGGAGATGTGCAGTAATACTAGCAAAAACACACACATACACACATAACACACACACACACACATATGCTCACAGTGGAACTACGAGTAGCTGGTGCAAGCAGGTGTCGTTGGCAAATGCTAATTGAACTGATCCACGGGTCAGTGAGCCTTCCTGTTTTCCCTGTGTGCCAGTGTGCGGACACATTCTGGCAAAGCGGAAACTGTTGTTTCTCGAGGGCACTTCTGCCTCCCACTGTATGACAACTGAGACACTCTTTGCGCTTTATGGTCAACTAGAGAAGAAGCCTCTGAGCCCTGTGATGAGGAGGATTATGGAGAGCAGCAACTTGATATTTTCTGTCAGCAGTGGATAAGAATGAGCTGGTGAAAAGACATGCATCTACCTGAGGTGTTTCTGAGAAGTCACTGTCTCATTGTCATATCACAAGACCTATACAGGTTCATTTATCCTGGTTGAATAAGGACATAGAACAAAAAATCTTGATCCATTCCACCTTCAAATGTTGCATTTGATTTGTGGTTAAGCACACACAAATAGTAACTACACACATAAACAAGTCACAGCTAACATTCCTGTTTGTCTGAATAGAAGCACTATAAATGAAATTGTGCCCGACACTGACATTGTAATATAAATGAGAATGTGTGAGTGATGCAGAGTGACACATGCTGTGCAAGGCCAGGTTCATGCAGGCTGATCCCTTTAGCCCATTAACTTAGCAGCCAGCCAATTCTTATTAGTCTGGGATTACAGTTATGTAAGTGCATACACCAAAGCAGCAGCTTTTAGTGCATGCTTGTAGAATTCAAAGTGAACTTTATGAATTGCTCCACATGATTCTAAGAAGAAGAATAACATGGTAGTTTGTATTTTTTTTTCTTAGAATAAGCTTACCTATATGCAGCAGAATCGGCAGTCACACGAAAACCGGAATGTGGGGGAGGAAAAAAACAGATGGAGAAACAAATTAGTATGGGAATACATTTTCAAAGTGCATACAAATACGCAGCAGTGCATTGGAACAGTACGAAAGGATTATACAATCACGTTTCACTCATTGGTATCTCAGTTATATACTGGTAAGAATGAATCTACATGTAAAGACCATTTAAAGAAAAAGAATGAAAACGTGAAACCCCTGAAAGCCATAGTCTGCCCCCCTGTGCAGCCACACATGGCTCTGTTTCAGAGATGGAGGAATTCAGGAGGAACACATGTTTCCGGGAGCACTGTCAAGTATGTAGAACACAGTGGAGTTTAGAGAGTAGGGGAACCGGCTTTAATTAGAGTTAAGCAGACCTGGCTCTATTTGTTTTCATTTGCGTGATTTATCCCCTTTCATTTGGCAGCTGGCTAACATGTCCCAGATCATCGGACCAACCCCGCCTGAGGTAAAAGGATACGGCTGGCCTTCGGAATGGAGGGCAGAAAGAAAAAAGGAAGCTAAACAGGCTTGTGGAGTTTATTGGGCCACAACTGAGGCCACCTTTCGTGTAGCTATACTTGCATGAATACCAGTGTAGAAGGCACAGCTGTGATTCTGCATGTTGGGAGACACATTTCCCTCCATCAGGGCTTTCAAATGAAAACAGATATGAGCAGGATGAGGATGGGATATATTCTAAAGACCATAGATGGGCTATTATATATTTGGACAAGCACTCCAGACTACATAAAGCTCCTGATGTCTCAAGGGAGATCTGCTGATGGTTTTAAGGCTTTAGTGTGTCTCTGTATTACAAACAGTCAAGGAACACAAAGTGAGCATCTGCGAGATGGTCTATGGTGAGAGAGAAATCAATCAAAAGCTAACATCTGCCTCAGAAAATACGTTCTTTACTGCAGTAGAATCTACAAACCATAAACTCCAATATGGAAGGTGAAATGATCCGAGACGTATGATCTAGATGCCTGTCATTGTTCACTTACAACCAGCACTCTTACACACTTTTCTCTCTTGCTTCTCATTTTTTCCCCATTTAACTCACTTATATTGCTGGGAATGGGTCTCATAAGATTACAGCTAATGTGTATACATTTTAGCTTTGTGATCAGATTACCCATTGCCACTGAGGCTGAGCCATTTGATGTACAGACACATCTTACTTACAAGAGCTGAATTCACTGATAACTTATCATTGCCAGCTTGTCAATGTACGCATGTTCACACAAACTAAACAAAAAGAAGCCTCAAGCCAATATAAATTAGATTCAGATATAGGAGAGCACCAGCAGAGTTGAGAACTTTCCCTTGTTTTAACTTCCATGTCACTGCATAAATTGGCAAACCACAAAATGTTCAGTATGTCTCATCTCAAGTGGCAGCAGACACCAGAAGGTAACAGCTTTAAAGCAGAACAAAAGGCTTGCGGAGGAAAAACACATCACTGTTGAATTTTTGACAAATGGCTATACTTTTTTTTTTTCTCCTTTTTGTCTAATGACCAAGCCTGCATTTACTCAAAGCCTCCCTGCAAGCAGGTGATCAAGCCCAGGTTGTAGATTTACAGTCTGGCCAGCCTGCAGGCAACTGAGGGGTCTAGGAACATCAATAAAGGGTTAACCAGCACCGTAAAGATTTAAAGGGGCAGTAAGTGGCTCTATTAGCCCGGCTGACTGTAGCAGCCGTAGGGGTTGAGGTGGAGGTACGGTGGATGAAGGAGTGAGAGAGACAGGAGATGAGGTGCCCCTGAGACATCAGTCCAGGGCAGACAAGAGAAAAGGACTGGAGGGCAAAGTTAAAGACTGCTGCTCAGGCATCAAATCAAAGCTACTGCTTTACCTTCCAGCCCCAAGACAGAGGCAGTACAGTCACTGTAGGAAAAGAGCAGGAAATAGCACAGGAAATGAGAGCGAGATGAAGAAGAGGTTTTATACCACTGGGCCTACACAGTTTCAAAGGTTGCACATCTGAGTCTGATCAAAAATCAGTGTAGCTGGTATTCAAATGCTGGCAAATCTGTATTCTGATTTCATGAGCAGTCCCAGTCATTAATCAGGAGTATTTCCTGCTCTGCTCCCTCTCTAAACTTTGACACTGACACATTTTGGTGGGGAGCTACTGAGTGATTCACCAATCAGATGAAGAAATGTTTATAAAGGTGACTGTTGCCACTTACTTAATGCTCTGTCAAGGGGTTATTAATTAGTTGCCTGTGTGAGAAGGTGATTGTGGCCAGGGTGCCTAAGGATTTAAACCTGCCCCATGTATTTAGCCATGTTCACCCTTCTTTTATGCAAGCAATTTCTGTATGATAGCTACATCCATTTACCTCAATTTAACACATGTCCTTTAACCTGTGAAAAGATTGCCTAACACACACATTCAACATGGTCAAGCATGATGGATTTGTTATTTATGTTCCAAACTCTGCTAAAATTTGCAAGGATGTGTCAGATTCAAACAGGCCTTGACTCAACCATCATGTAGCTAAGGACAGCACAAAGTCACACAAAATAATTAATTCATGCACAATATTTTAAGATGAAATCATTGCTATCCCCTCTAACATGTGTCTTTTAATCCTGTTTTCTTTGAGCTGACAAATTTTGACAGGAGTTACTTCCTGTGTGACTGCAATATGCAGGGAAATGGTAAACTGCTCTCCAAATCACTTGCAAAGAAAAATAAAACGTTATTAGACACTATCTTGCAATGGGATCACATCAGCCAATGAGGTCTTGGACCACACAAAGTACAAAGTACTATATATATTAATACTCCCAATAAAAACACTATATCGTGCAAGCAGAATTAAAATGAGCTCACTGCAAATGAATAAATATAAAAATCTAAACACTATTTCTGTTGCTGTGCTCATTTCAATTATCTCTCTGGCCCTTAATATAAATACATAGATGATAGAAGTGATGATGCCACCTTTTAATTTTCCATCCTTTTAATTCACCATTCATTTCAATTTGCACTTTTACAAAACACATAACACACAATCCCTGCTCAGCAGTTCTGCCCCGTAATAAGTGCAGGTCTCAACCCAGCACTTTAATAAATGTGTTAATTCAGACCTCACCAGGCAGAAACAATGCCAGGATGGGAGATAAATTCCCCAGCGTTCATTTCCTCTGTCTCTCTTATGGCTGCTGCTGAGCTGGAGATGGCCCATGGGGGGGAAATGAAGATCATACATCACATTGAGGCATCCCTACGACTCTAACATGGCTCTGTCTCTTGCCTGTGTCTGTGCATTTGTTTGTGTATATTCTATGCTGTAATAATACCATTTGGACATTTGTAGTGCAAAATGTCATTTAAATCAAGAGATTTTCTAAGGAAGAGTTGATTTTAAGTGTACATCAAATCCTAAGATATAACTCTGTGCCATTTTAAGACAGCGTGGGTATGATTGTCCATTGCATACTGACAGGGGGAGATTTTTATTACTAAACAAAGCCCCTGTGGAAATGCTGTTTTTATTCAGCCTGAACATGTCTATTATTAACTCTCAGTGCTGCAAAATCCCCAAGGCGAGTGTTCTGCTGGTCTGCAAGGGAAAACGTCTTTACAAGATAATAGCCCTCCGCCTAATTACAATATGAGCAATCACAGACACAGACAGACAACCACAGCAAAAAGAAGGAGGAAGAACAAGGTGATATGCACCACATATACAATTCAGTGAAGGCCTGCGTTTGTTATGCTAGAGCTTGTTAAGCTCAGCTCTATATAGGCTGTGACAATATAGATAGGATCTCATAAAGAGGTTTCAGGTACAGAGCTAATCACTGTTGCAAATTCTGTGACTGCATCAAAAACAGCTCGGTAAATGAAAATTATATCAGATTAGCATGTGCACAGCCTGAAGTAATAAACTCATCCAGTGACCTGGGAGCAGAGACAAAATGGCTGATTGACTGATGAGTGAGGGTGAGTCACCAAAGCTAAACGGAGTTAATAACAAAGCTGTGTTCCAGGCCTTTCTCTTAGGAATGTTTAGTTATCTATTTGACCCTTCTAAATTCTCTCTACCCTTTCTTTTAAGAACTTGTGTTTGCGACTTCTAATTAGACTCTGTATACAGGGGTCACCAGTTAAGTTGCTCACATCTGGGATTTCTCAGAAGCTTTTCATTCCTGACAAACGTGCCGTAAACACAGAGCTCCATAATCTCGTCTCCCATCACATAAACGCATACATAGACAAAAGACTCAGGTTCCAGGCCATTGATAAACTGCACACCACCCCTCTTGTGTCACTTATTCCCCCTCCCTGCTCCATTTTAATGGCTTTTTGAAGGGGGCTGAAAGCTTTACTCCCGACTCACCCTCCCAGTTTGTTTAAACAAGTTAATTAGTGTGGTTGATCTGATGGGACTCCGGTGCCTCTCAGATCTGTCATAGAGTCTGAGGTTCCAGTCAGTGGGACAAAGGGACACTAATCCTTTCTCAACTCACTGGCTGGAGGAAAGCGGGGCAGAAGACAACTTGACTAAGCATACCTTTGAATTAAAAGAGGACCTAGATGGCTAAAAAACACAAATCAAAGTTGACAAAGGGGGCAATAAAAGTCAGTAACTCACATGGCTGGTCCAATTAAAGCTGTAAACATTAACATTGATAAATAATAAATAAAAAGTTATGATTCACCCTGCTTGATGAACATAAAAAGCAACCTTAAAATCTACTCCTGAGTTGTGCCTGATGTCCTAATCAGGCTGCTCAATATCGGGTCAATACTGAGATCTTTATTATAAAACTCAGACTTTAGAGCTCTTCTTTTATGGATCAGAAGACTCATTAGCATGCATGAACTACTACTTCAAATCAATCCATCACCAATGGAAACTATCTTTGCTTGGTGAGAGCACTAGTCATTGATCACAGGAGCAGTAAATATGGATTTGTAAGTCTGCTTCTTTGCCAAAGAACAGTGCTACTCAAAACTGAGGTTTTTCAGTAGGCCAAGCTGTGGGAACTGCAGGAATAAATGATAAAGGAAACGTGGAATGTTCCTCAGGCTTTTAAGGTTAAATTCATTTGCTGGAAGGCTGCTGGGGTGTTATGTACCATGTGTGCTGCACTCAGACACAATGTAAAATTCATAACCTTCTCTGTTAAGGACGTCACAGTAATCAAAGTACTCAAACAATAAGCATTTACTGGTTCCTGCAAGAGGAAAGAGATTCACATGACCACAGAATTCCTTTGTTAATAAGCTCATAAGTGACTCAACTGAGAACTGCAGGTACAAGAGCAATCAAGAGACACTGTAGGTGGAGAGGGGGAAAAAAAGAAGTACGCAGAGAGGTCACGTCTCTGGAGTGATGGAGCTGAATGAAAATGGCTCCATATGAGGAAAGATTGTCTGACATCCTCTTCAAAGTAGAAGTGAGACACAGGGAGCCGGAGGAAATGCAGAATGCTGAGAAGCAGCTAGGGGGGTTATTGATTAAGAGAGCAAGAATGTGCAAGAGGAGACAGCCCAGCAAGGGAGAAAAAAGTAGAGGTGAGAAGGTGGAATAAAAGGATATCTAAAACAGTAAGAGGAAGGGAAACAAGGGGAGTTGAAAGCAGGTTCAGACTCAATCACCAGGTAAAGAGGAGAGAGAAAGAAGAAGTAGGTATTGTGAGTAAGACACAATTATACCCTCACATCTCCGAAGTAAGCCTCTGGTGGCTGATGAGCGGATGAAAGTGGAGTAGAAGAGCAACCAAGAGAGATAGTGATAGTGAGATAGTTAACATGTTCCCAGCTATCCCTGGCACCCCTGCTGTCCCTGCCAGTCAGCAGGCATTCTGCTCTCTTCCTAATGAGTTGTTTACATCCAGAAGCAGAAGATCAAAACCTCACCTCCAAGTCATGGTTGGCAGCATCAATACCTCCAGATACATTAAGAATCTTTGGATTTTTGCAGCTAGTCCCTATTTGAAAAACAGGGGCAAACACATCATTACAGTTATAAGCACTTCTTTTCCCGCAGTTCATCCCTAATTCCTATGACTCAGATGCCTGGGGATTGTGTATGAGTCTTCTTTAATGACCAAGATTAATGTTAAGTAGCATTATGGTAATGGAGGTACCAGGCCTATTCCACTTTATTAAATAAAGCTGCTTGAAAATGAATACGATTATGGATTCTGCTGTCGTTAATGGAGCGTGGCAGAGAACAATGTTGACTTTTCTCCTCATTATTGTTTTGATATGATGATCAAGCTGCATTCTGCTGTGCCGTATTCTGCTCCATGCGCACAAACTCATATACACGAGGAGACACAGATATAGGTTTCAATCAGCATCTTGTAACATACAATCTCACATCACAGCAGGGACTTGCTGCGCTGTATATATGTGTGTGTTTGTGTGTGCGCAGCAAGAGACAAAATAGGAGACAGCAAGACTTACTGTATGCTCTACTGCATCCCCAGCTCTCCCTTTAAATTTCAGTAACAATAGATACATACAGCGCTTTGAAAAAGATCCAGTGCTGTAGTAGCACCCCATGAAGATTTGCATTAGCCCAGAAATCAAAACTACTGCTGTGCGAATTTTATAAAAATGTACAAACCTCTCTTGGATTACAGTAACTGGAATATTATGTCTCTATCCCCTTCAGAGGGGAACAAGGAGATTTTTAAAGAAAGAAATGTGTCCAGCCGCATGCTGAATGCAAATGTTTCAAAGCCTCAGACGACGATTCAGTGCAGACTCTTCAAGTTGAGCGTTCGTTTTGTGACAACTGGTGAGACAAGCTGAAATCTGAAGTTGTTGCTCTTGTTACTGGCCTTTTCCTTTGAGAATTACAACCTTGTAGGTGACCAGTGGGTGATTACTGGTCTACTGACGTAGGAAGTGAGTCACTCTAGGGTATAAGAAGTAACTTTACCTGCACATAGCCACAGCCACTGTGAAGTGCATCCTACAGGGGTGATTAAGTTTCTGTAATCAGTTTTAAAACAGCTGCTCAGATGATGTGCACGTGCTTGCCGCCCTGTAAAAAAGGAAATAAATTCCCAGTTCATGCAGCGCTGCAATGGTATCTCTTTCTAGTGACAACCCATCACGGGGTTGGTTCAAACATTAAAAGGTTATCAGCTAACAAGCCACGTGATATTAAGATACAGCAGCGTTTTGAATTTTCGAAGAGCTTTGCAAGTTAGTTAGATGCATGCACTGTGAGCAAGAACTGGCATATTATTCAAGCAGAAACCTCCTGGGTTAAAAAAATCTAGCCAAAAGCTGCAGTTTGCAAAATGGCCACTTGAGGTTGGCTTCAAAAATGAATCAATCCAACTTTAGAGGAGAAATAAATATGTTTACAGCCTTGCACAGAAAACCCTTCTGGTCTCTATAATTATTTCTCTTTTTCATGACAACTGTACTGGAGTGAGTTTTTATATGACTCACCTATTTAGAACATAGTAATACTTAAATTTATGCATAAGTCAAGAAATGGTTACTTTGGGTGCAGTTTTGTCTTATCAGCATTCAGTTGTACTAAAAAGACACTCAGGAGCCAGTTTTGGTCCATTTGGTTTTGACCCTGGTTTTCAAAAGCCAAAATAATAAGAATCACTAATGCACCTTGCTAACCAAGCTACCTAGTGCTAGTGTTGGCTGTTCACTCTTGAGCTCTACCCTCTCAACTAAATATGTTCACAGTGAAAAAATGCCAAACACCATAAATCAACTGGTGACGTCATGTTGGCCATGTCAGAATTTTTCTATGGTATCATAACAACAGCAAACATGGCAAACAACTTGAAAGAGTTAAATTTACCTGCTACAAAATAACTGACATCTTACTGTTTCAGCTGTTAATTAAATCAAGCTTCTCTAGCAGATTTTTTAAATCACTTTAAATAAAGTCCAAGTGCATATCCCAATGAAACAATGAAATGAAATTCACAGCATTTAGATCTTGTTCAAAGTGATTAAAAATACACTAGAGAAGCTTGATTTAATTATAAAAACAAGGCGTTTGTTAACCCGTCATTATATTTTGGCCGGAGGAAAAAAAAGGAATGAATATTTGAATAATCATAGTAAACTGTCAAATCCAAATCGAATCACAAAATTCTGGGGCAGTGCTTGAAACATGAGAGCGGTCTGGATTAGGCAAACCTTTGTTTCATGCTCACCAGCTATATGTGGGTTTGTACATATATATATGTGTGTGTGTGTGTAAGCATGCGCACATGTGGCTCTGAGGCTAAACTCATAAAACCTCACCCTAACTTTGGGGTCTCCCCTCATGGGACGATCCCGTTGTTCTCTGTGCCCCTTTTCTCTCACCCTCAGTTTCCCCTCAGAACACACCCCTCCCTCTTCCTTCTCTTCATGTCCCCTGAGTCACAGATACCAGAGCACTTAACCTCAACAGGCCTTTCCCTCCTACTTAGCCTGCCCCTGACACAGACGCAGCGTCACATCAACTCGGCTCATATTTAGCCCTGGATATAAAAGATTAATGGAAAGAGAGGGGGGGAATCAGCGTTTGGGACTGCCAAATGCGCTTTGCTCATCCAGTCAGGGAGCTCTCTCTTGTGTTACGGTGGAACTGTAGAGGGTCTGTAGTTTTAGCTGAAGTGCTGAAAGGAAGACGGCATCATGCCGTGCTTTCCACCCTGGTGTCACTTTCAGTTTACCTTCCCCTGCTGAGAATCCTCCGCCAATTATTTGGGCTACAGCACACACCGCTCTCCTTCCTGCAGCAAACAATGACATCAAATACTGTGTCTTCTGGGATCTTTGAAAGTAAAAAAATAAATAAATATCTTTGGATTTTCAACAACTTTCCATGAAAAGAGGAAGCCCCAGCAGCAAATTCAAACACAGCAAGCAATAAAATTCATTGTGATACCCAAGCTACGAAACCTACTGACTGCTTATTGAATATGCAGAGACTGTCGATAAACATTTAAGCGGGTGCAGCTTCTTTCTATGAAGAGATATAGCCCAGAGTAAGGTTACAAAAGGAAACACAATTGGATAAAAAGATAAATCAATGATATAAGTAGATTACATACTACCATCTGTTTCCTTAAGCATTCTAATGTCTCTTTACAATCTCTTACCTGAGACACCATAAGAGAGGCAGATGAAGAGAGACAGTGATGGAAACCCACACTGAGCTCATCTCTGTATCTCAAATATTAAAAGCCAAAATTTAACCCTGTCTTTGTCACCCTAACACCATTACCAGTGCAGGAAACATCCTCATGAGAGCCTGTGTGTGTGTGTGTGTGTGTGTGTGTGTGTGTGTGTGTGTGTGTGTGTGTGTGTGCGCGCGCGCGCACGCGTATGTCTTCTTGTGTTTTGAAGTGAAAGTAATCAGTACAGACGCATTTGTGACAACAGCAGCTGTGAAAAGGGAGAGGTCATCCATAGGGTGGTGCTTAAAAAAAGAAAAGAAAAAGCTACTCCCTCATTTTTGGGGTTGAAAGGGTTTTTAAAGTGCATATTTGTACTGGGCAGCACCAAGCCTAAGCAGCTGATCTAAAAGTTTTCACGTATACTTTCTCCCTTCACACGTCAGAGTGTCAGAAGTTCAAATCTGTTAAATTTCACTTGCATGACTTAACATGCAACTTTTTCTTTAAACCCACTTGTCAATAAAGTGTCCAAGCAAAACATCCCCTAAAAGCCAGCCAAGGGCAGTGGTGACAGAAAAATGCTCTCAGAGGTTCAGAGTGACTTAATGGTAAGTATTTCGGGGGTAAAAAATAACTTCTTGGTCTTTCAGCAGCAACAGTTACGGTTACAGAGCGCTGCAAAGTTGTTTTGAACTCACTCTCCCCAAGGACTTTGGTTCTCTTGTTTAGCACTTCCCCTCTCCCCTCAGCAACACAACTACTTCTATCAACCCCTGAGATGTCTCAAACACACTTTTCACAGAATAAAACAGAATATAAAATTACTGGGAGCACTAGTTGTTACTGGAGAAGCTGAAGTGGGGTTGGATAACGCAGAAAGCTCAACAGCAATGTGGGACTCACTCAGTGCAGGGTAGCATTAACTAAAGGCTGGGGTTTGGCATGGGGCTAAGAGGTGTGGACCACAATAACTGAAGTGCTGCAATATGCTACTCCCTGAAGTACTGTGCTGGGGAGGTCATATCATCCCGATTACAGCTATGAAGGCATGAGGCAACGCTGGCCCATTTTAAAGCAAATATTATTTTTTTATCCATGCAACAACTATTGGATGGAATGCAATATAATTTGTGGATTTATGTTACAGGAACTTATGGATGAATTAAATTAATGAATGAATTAAAACTTTGGTGATCCTAACTCTGATGCTATTACCATTATCAGTTTTAAGCTATTTTGGTATATCATTAAAATTCTTCCAAAACTAATCACAATCACCTCAGCTGTATTTGTGTTACTTTGAGCTAATTATAGAATCGTGGCAGGGAATCTCTAAATAGGAGTGCACTCCCACTCTCTGAACTTCCACTTTTATAGGGGATATTTGCGAGACAGGCCAGAATGAATCGGGCTCTCAGCCATATGAGCCACTTTATGGCATTTGCCACTTTGATTTCACACAAATCAAACAAGGAGCAGCAGAAAATTTCTAGCAGCAGCCAGCTGATAGCAGTCACCACCACAACCAGCTGCTTCCTCTTATACACACAAATAGTTTCTGTCTTGATTTGTTAATATTCCTAACATCTGCTGTAGTTATTGTTACAAAAACTGGAGCCATTAGGGGAGTATGTCTTATTGTAAATCCTTAATGGATCAATCAGCATACATTAGCACTAATGTTTTATGGGCAATTCTCTGTAAGAAAAACAAAAGGACATTAGTAGTGTTTCATTTCAATTCATGTAATAATATAACATATAATCGATACAATATTTGTGAAAGCTAAAATAAAAGTTGGCCCTTTGTCTAAAAGTAATAACTTAATTTTTTTTTGGCCATTTAGGTGTCATGGTCTCAGACCCAGGGTTTTGAGTTTTTTGTGAGTTCATGATTCTTTTTGGTTTTGAGAATAGTTTATGTTTGAGTTTTGTTCCTTGTTTCTTTTGCAATTTAGGTTGTCTGTATTGTTTAAATTCTTTGCATTTATTATACCTCCCCAGTGGTTCTTGTATATATTTAGCCTTTAATTCAAGTCTTGCATTGTAGGTTATCTTTGGTTTGGCTATGTGTCTTGGTTATAGTTAGTATTTAGTTTTCTGTTCATATAGTTGTTTATAAATCCCTTGTGTTTACAAGTCTTGTTCATTGATGTTTTGTACAGGTTCTTCATG
Organism: Paratilapia polleni; assembly: GCA_015106735.1. Taxonomy (NCBI): domain Eukaryota; kingdom Metazoa; phylum Chordata; class Actinopteri; order Cichliformes; family Cichlidae; genus Paratilapia; species Paratilapia polleni. The sequence goes on along the minus strand of VUQI01051178.1, from coordinate 15,450 downwards.
GTTTAATTTCTAGCCCTGCTATTTAAGTCCTCTGTCATTAGTTTTTGTTACTGATGAGTTTGAGGTTCGTATTTAGTTAGTTCCTTTTGCGTTTCCTTCCTGCTCCTCCTTCTGTCTCATCTCCATTTGTCTTTTGTCTTTCACTATTCCTCTGTCTTCCCCAGCGTCAAGTTATTCTCATTCCACTGTTTAGTTGTGTCTTACTTCCTGTTTTATTTTGGTAGCTGTTGTCCTCTGTGTCTTATATCGAGTTTAACTTTCCCTGTCTCATCGTGTTAATTGTCTTCAGCTGTGTTTAGTTCCCCACCTGTTTCCTCTTACCTCATTACCTGTCATGTATATATTGTCTCAGTCTTTCTTTGTTTCATTGTCCACATAGCTCTGTTTTCCCTGTGCTTCCTTGATTTGTATTCCTAGTGTTTCTTGGATAATTGCATTCCCTGGCCATACCCTTTGCGCCCTGTTAATTCTTGGATTTTGAACTTTGTTAATCTCTGGACTTACCAGCATTAAATGCTCACCTTATGTTTGACTTTGGTCTCCTGCGTACTGCTTTTTGCATCCCCAAAATAAAACACTCAACAAATGGTACATGCAATCATATGCTGTAGAATCTTATTTGTGTCACAAAAAGCCACCTAAACAGAAAGCAGTTCAGGCCCAAACACACATTTCTATCTCTTCTTCTTCTGTCCACTTAAAGCTCTTTAACCCAGGGACACAGCACCTTATTCATTATTCAGGTAACATGGGACCAAATCGATTTCCTGCCCTCACAGCTCACCTCTCACCTGCCTCCTCTTCCTCTTACATCAACATTCCACGCAGAGTGCAAAGGGCCCAGCCACACGAGCAAGTATTCAGAGGTATTTGGTGGAATAGCCTGCATTTGAGCTGGTTTAGGGTTTCACATAAACACACCTTGATCCCTAAATCTCTGCTAAGCCTGTTTCAGTTTCAAACAGCAGGAAAAGAGCCTGTTCAAACACTTAGGCAGGCAGGCAGGCAGGCTGCTGAAATGATCATGTACAGTACAGAGACTACATCTGACTGAAAAGACCAACCAAATGTAAATGGACAGTGTTTTTAAATATCCAAGGCTCTACTTGTGCAGTATACGTGTGCCCGTGCGCGTGTATGCACGCGCATGTGTTTGTGTATGCGTGTGTTCATAACCCCATGCATGTATGCAGCTGCTCTCCCCACAGGGATCCACTCCTTCAGACACATTTTCACCTCATCTGCGTTTAAGGGCATTAATATTGCACCAGTCATGGTGGCAGGGTTAAATGGATGACTGGCGGGAAAGAGGGGGGCTGAATGTCAAATGCAATCCCTCCACTCCTCCTCGGGTTCCTTCTCCTTTCCACTCCTTTTTGCTCTTATCTGGTATGACATGAAGAGTGCAGGGGGATGCTGTGGCTGGTTCTCCACAGAGACACGCTCCAGAGGCCATAGCACCAGCATGCATTCTCTGTTTAGGGAAATATATTATCCTTTTCATCTGCATTTACATTAACACCACCCACTATTCTAGCGCTCTCCTTCACTGTTGCTTTTCAGCTCTCTATGCATTTGAAAAATCCAACAAAACAGACAAGAAAGAAGCAAGAGAATATTAATGGGATGTGATTTAGACTTTCAAAGGTGACCACTGCAATTTCATATTCACCCTAATCACTGTTTATTATAGAAGGTATATTGTCTAATTAGGAAAATCCATTTACTAGCTTGTTAATGTCTTAAAAGGTGACCCTACAGACCAGTATAGTACACACAGTTTAATACATTATCTAAAACATCCCTATAACATAAATCAGCCCTGCTGGGACTACGGTGCTATGCAACCACCAAAGTCTTTTATGTTGGTTCTCTAATTAAGTCCCAATCCTACCATTGAATTAATCTCTGAGACATTTTGTGGGCTGGTTTAAAAGAACAAAAAAAGAAAGGGGCGAGGCATGGCAACCCAAGGAGACTGACATCAGCGAGGTCACTCTAAGGTTAAGTTAACAAGCATGAGCTTCTGAAAAATTAAAAGCCTGAGCTCACAAAAGCTTTGCTCCAAGCACAAGTGGCACGACCTGGAGGAGTTGTGAAAAGACTACAGTGGAGACAGGGCACGCAGACACACATCTGCACATGTGTTAATGCATTCAGTGTGTTGATCTGCTTCCACATGGGTAACCCTGCAACACATGTATTGACACACACTCATTCCTCTTGCACAAAATTCACGCAAAACCAGTCCCAGTGATTGAGTGCTCAGTGGAGTGAGCAGCTCCAGATACACACCTACAGGACAGATGCACTGATAAAGCAGCTGATGGACAGATTATATCTCTCTCTCTCTGTTTTTCTTTCTTTCTTCCTGTCTTTGTCCACATACACACACACTTTAAGCAGTGGATGTGCTTAGTGAAGTGTGAGGAATAAGCGTTTCTATGCACGGTCATGCGGGGCAAGGCGTTGATACTTCATCTCTGAGGTGGTATAATGCCAATTATTAAGTGTTAGAATGCCAATTTCTGGAAGTCTTAGTGTGCATCACTGCAGAGTCAAGCCCAAAGGTTAGGTGTCAGATAAATGAAGCGGTGCAATAATATATAAAACTTCCGACATTAGCAAATAACACTATACTGAAACTGAAAATTGCATTTCTAAATATATACATAATTTTAGCTACTCTCATCTTAAAACATGTCCCTTTGTTCAGACCCAAATCTATTCAATTACATAAACTATGGGTTATTTACTATTGAAGCTATAACTAAATAATAAAAAAACAACCTCTTAACATCCACCAGGTTGCCGGTGATCCATCTTGGGTTGAGTTCTGTTTAGTCGCATGCTAAAGAAGCACATTTTCAGAAACTGGAAGCTGTTACCTTATAAATGAAGTGTCATACATATACTTTGTCCCTTTTCTAAGCCTTTCCATTGCCAAATAGGAAAAGAAAATTACACAAAACAAGATGTTAACCTAACCCTTCCCCTTACCCTAAATGAGTCACTGGTGATTTAGGGGATGGTAAGGTTGTGTTAAACACTTCACTGTGTTTCTTGCTTTATCCTTGATGGAAAAATGTGACTGCTATATTGCTTATTAAATGCCTCTCACATCTGTCAGCAGTGGCTCGTCTGTAAACAAACATGTTTTGACAGCAGAGATTCACTGAGTTGATACAGAATAATGAGTCAGTTAGTCAGTTCGGAGGAAAAAAACAAAGCTGCCGAAGCCGTATTATTGACTGTCTGCCTCCACTGACAATACAAGCACTTTTGTCCATCTCTAGTCAAAGACTGCACTTAGAAACAACTAGTTAACAAAAAATTAGCCCTACAGATTTTCAAAGAATTTGTTTGTGAGTTCTGAAGAAAATGAAAATGCATCATCCACACGAAACCTTTATTTTTAAGTTCTGGGTATGTTGTATTCAGAATGTCCTTGGGGTAACCAGTGAAAATTTTCAAAATCCAGATTTTCTTGACATGTTGAGCACAGGAGGATAAAATGTGGAATTCATCATTCAAAACTAACTGAGCTTCTCTTTTTCCATCCTCCCAAACCATATGGCATTTCATTTCGTTTCATGTGTGTTGTTAAAATGAATTAAGATAGTACAGATATTCATCTCTCGTCACACTATTTTTAGATTTTCAATAAAGTGGTTGTCATTGTTGCTGAGGTTTGGAATTCTGCAGCAAGAGCTGAATCCTGTGCTGGCTCAACGAACACTGCAGTTTATGTGGCCAGATGCGACTGCACACTGTCCGTTTTTTTTAACGCATAAAGCATTCACAGACAGACTCATATACACAGATGAGCCGATGAAGATTTGACATGCACTGCTACAGATGTAGCACGAAGCATACCTAGCACACACTAAATGAGGGTGAAAAGCCTATATTCATTTGTTTGATTCACTGAACTGGATGAAGCAAGCACTTTCATGTCTGCTTTCATCAAGGTGCAAAACATGAGAAGAAGCCAGTCCAGACGAGGATAAGTGGAAAGATATTTTGGAGAAGGAAACCTATTTTTATTAGGACTTTATTGTATCAGGGTCATGAGTTCATATTTTCACTACACAACTGTAGTGGCAAAAACAATTCATAATAATTCTAATATCACAATACCTATAAAAAAAATTCCTCCTTAGCTTTATTAACTGCAGTGTTTCATGGATCGAGTTGTTTGGCAATGCAAACCTGGTTTGTGAAGGGAAACCACGGTTATAACTGATATATCAAACGCGAGTTAACACTGTTACCAGGGTTTAATTCAGAATGTAATAACACCAATGAATAAGACAAATAAAAAAGATGATTTAGCTAACCGGGGTGTATGCAGCACTCAGTTTGCATTAAAAACATTGTGAACCTAATATAGAGCACCAAACTGCAGTAACTCAATTAGACCAGCAATAAACTGTAGAGACACTTGTGAGTCACGGCACAGGGTACCATAGTACAGTTTAACAGCTAGCTAGCATCAGCTCAGAGCACTGGGAAAGCAAACGGCAGCAGATGAGCAGACAACAGATCGATAACTGAATAAAGATTCGAGTCCTCATCAGTTCATTTGTCTCCAGTGCATCACTCAACAAGATAACAACAGCCTTGCTACACCTGTGCAAGTAAGTCATGTGGGAAGTGAGTCTCTTCCAGTGTGTGAGAGAAGAAATGCAGAATAGCATTTACTGAAAGGGAGAAAAAAGCAGTAAACTGGAAAGTCACTCCATAACCATACCTGTACAGGTGCTGGATGGTTTATGATATTATCATATTTTTATTGAAATATACCAATTCAATTCAATTCAATTTTATTTATATAACTGCAGTGTACAAGCGGCTATGTGACTATACCAAAAATATAATCAAGATTATTTAGGTCAATATTATAATTTAACACAATCATTCTGTTTCCCCTCATCCCCAAACGGTCACGGCAGATGGCTGCCCCTCCCTGAGCCTGGTTCTGCTGGAGGTTTCTTCCTGTTAAAAGGGAGTTTTTCCTTCCCACTGTAGCCAAGTGCTTGCTCATAGGGGGTCGTCTGACTGTTGGGGTTTTCTGTCTAATATTGTAGGGTCTTTACCCTAAAATATAAAGCGCCTTGAGGTGACTGTTGTTGTGATTTAGCACTATATAAATAAAATTGAATTGAATTGAATTGAATCATTCATTAAATTGACAACCATCATGCATTTATCAAATTTAACGGAATCATGTCTTTTTACAGGGGATTTTCTTGAATTTGAAATACAATTCAAATAAGAATAAGGAAAAGATGTGAAGGTGGTGGGCACACAGGATCATCCAGCAGGGAGCTGGCCTTGACTAGAGAGTGTTTTTGACTGTAAAGCCCACTCTCTCGAGAACATCCACCGCTCCCTGCCAGCCTGCCTCCATTCTGCGGGTGCAGACAGGGGCAAAGAGAGGCCCAGGCAGCAGCGGACCTGAAGGGATGTTCACAGCAGCCACAGAACGAGCGACAGAGAGTGGAAAGCCAACAGGCAACTGTTATTATTCCTTCCACAGGTTCACCTACAGAAACCTTGTGAGTTTTACTTCCTGTAGATAGAAGTTGCTGACCAAAGGTTCTCTTTTAGTCTTCTTGGCTGTAGCTGAACTAAACAGCAAAAGAGCTGGAGTTTTTAGGGAGGGGCAAAAGTGAACTGCTGTAAAAGGAAAGGGCTGCACTGCATTTATAACAAGAGGGGAAAAAAGGACAGCTTTGTTTTCATAATGGTTGGAAGCCAAAATCATAACTGAGGTTAAAATTCAATTTTCACCCAGCCCTGCATTAAGATGATCAATTTTTCATTTTTAAATATTACAGCTATTGTCAATAGTGGTATAATCAATTGGGGAAAAATGTGTTTTCTTTTCTTTTTATGGAATTATAGTTTCTAACATATCAAGTTTATAGGTATAATTTCTATAAACGGTATGATTTAACTGAAAAAAAAAGAAAGCGGGCTTTAAGTAAAATACATCTCGTACTTTTTATATTTTCTCCGTAAGATTTGCAAAATCTGAGGGTTTGCCAGTTTGAACATCATGAAGTATTCAAAGAAAAGCACACAGCTCAGTGGGGAAGAGCAACCTTGAAATTATCAGCAAAGTCAAATTTAAATACCTCCTGATTTTCAAAACATATATCAGTCTCTCTCACTCTTTCTACTCACTCGACTTTGCATTCATTTGGAATCAGAGGAAAGCTGGAGCCATGGTGAAATGGTGAAGGAGACAAGTGTGTCATTTATCCTTCCAGCTCCAGGTTAATTGACAAGATAATTACAAGACTGAGGCAAAGGATGAAAACTGACAGGGGTGCAAGCATGCCTGTAAGTGCATTTTTAAGACAGAAGCGTAGATGAGCTCTTGAACATGTGCACATGTTTTGAAGTGCAATTCATTATGCTGGCAGCTGTATTTGTTTATTTGTAATGAGCGACTACATAGCTAATTTTTTCATGGGAAACTTGGCTGCAGTAAAGCTAGTCTTGTTATTTTCCCCTCAAAAACATTTCGGCAATCTTTCACACAGTAGCCTTGCTAGCTAAATCGTTAAAAAAAACAAAAAAAAAACTTTGTAAGAATATAATCTGACAAGACCAGAAACCAAGCAGAAAAGTGAAATCACTTACTTCTTAAGTTGTTCTAGTTTGTACATGGTGTTGAATGCATATGGATCAAAATAATTATGCAATATAGTGATTTTTTTTTTTCAATAAGTTGCTTAGAGCTTTTTTGGTTTCTTTACAGAAGTTCAGTCAGTCAGGAACAGTTCATTTTTAAAAATGATCCATCCAAGTAATTTATATTTGGCAGTATGGCTTTGTTCTGGGACCTCTTTGCCCTTCCACGTGCATATGAAAGCCTGAGGCAAAGAGAACAGCAGCAAGACCTCTACAGAACAGAGCATTCATCAGTGACAACAGATATGAAGTTGACTGAGTCCAACATGAAAGGAGTAGCAGAAAAAGAGGTTGGTTGCAAAGCAGCTTGCAGATGTGCTGCAACTGTAGGCAGGCTAAAGCAACTTAAATAGCATCTATGAAATTTACAAATTGACTTTGTAGAAGGGTATCAGCTGAGCCATCAGGCATTGAGATAAGCTGATCAACCAAGATTTCAGGCTGAGCTTAAGTTTGTAGCCTGGTTGAAACTAATGCTTTGCTCAGTTTTGGCTGTATATAGAAACAACAAAGCTTTTAAACTCTTTAAGGGACAAGAAAAGTAATGATTGGCAGTTCTGCACTCCATCATTGGCCCAATCTCCTCAAAGCAGACATTAAATAATATATATGTGACAAAAGACTGAACCTCATTGATTACTATTCCATGTCAATACTCTTTAGCCACTCCATATGAAACCTTATTTCACAAATTGTAACATCATTTTTGTGGTTGTTGCAGACAGTGAGATATTACTTTAGCCCAGGTAATATGCAAAAAAACTCTCTGAGAGTTGGTTTAGTACAAATAACTGAATGATGAATGTGCCAATAAATGTAGTGGATTTTAACTTTTTTTTCCTAGCATTGTTCAGAAGAACTAGACGTCCAAGGCTAGCCAAGAGGATGTCAGTGAGTCATTCATTTTTCCCTCAGGGACAAAGGCTTCTCATCTCTGGTGCCCATTCTCTCTGTGTCCCTCTGTTTCTGGTGCTACAGCTTTCTCTCTCTCTTGTTCAACAGCTGTGGAGCAGGGTTAGGGTCGAGAGAATCTCATGCACACAAGGATGTGCTACTGTTAGGCTTGAATGCAGCCGAGGGTGTGGAGGCACTGGGCTGGGTTTTCCCATGCCAATAGTTAACTGTTGGCTGTATTTGAAACTGTGGGGAGACTTTCACTGCCCTCTGGATCCCTGAACTGGCCCCTGGCCCAGAGGCTGTGTCTTCTCCCCTGCTGGGACGCTCAATGGACTCTGTGTGTGTGTGTTGTGTGTGTTACTGGCCAATCTCAGGAGGGGTTCTGTCATTCAGTCATAAGCCATTCAGCCACCAGCCTCAACATTGCAGGCCGCCAGGCCCTCGCCCAGGGCAAGTCATCTGTCTTTAAAAGACAACAAACTATGATTTTTCCCATTCACACTTAAAACTATGCTTACTTTCCCTAATGCTCTTCTCTTCAAATCCCCAATTCATTTTCCAAAAGGTACTCTCTTAGTAAATATGTCCCCCTGCCTGTTTTTCTTCCCCCGTATGTGTTTTGGGCTGACAAAATTACTGTTTGCCTTTGTCCCTCCCTCCTTCCATCATCCATCTAGTTTTAGGGTTTGTGTAGGACATCTCCTGCAGAGGAAGTTGAAAGCATTCCTCTGCCTCCCCTGTCATCATGGGTTATTTAATAACTATCCCAATAAAGTCAACGACAAGGCCCCCCTCTTTTGTATGTGGGGGCCCCCGCCCCTCACCCTCAGGTCTGATGAATGGGGCCATCAGGCATGCCAGCTGCCCCGGAGGTGAGCAGGCTGCCCCTGCCGGGCAGCCAGGCCACCAAGCCAGGGGGAGGAAGTAGAGCAGAGTAGAAGAGGGGCCAGGGCAGGGCCAGCATGCCAGAACTCACACCAGGCAAAGCTTGGACAGAAAGAACTAGTGGAAATATGGAGAAGCGTAGGGAGGGCTGTGAAGCAGAGGGGTACAGGATGCACATGCAAACAGGGGGCCAGCCTGAGCGCCAGCAACGCAGTGGGCAGAATGGATACACTCACAACATGGTTTTGCTCACAGCTTGCTCATGACTTTCCACTTCTCTTGACAACAGTTGTTCCATATTTTACTAGGCATTATATTGACTTGGCAACTTCTGAAAAAGACACATTTGCATTTGTCCCGTGTTTTTTGCATTAATTAGGCAAGATGTAAATCTTTTAATTGATCACAGTTATAACTGCTACAAGATCTCATGTTATGCAATATAGTCTTTAAGTGTGTAAATTATATATAGTATGGATATTTTTTGCATTTAGAATAACCCATTCAAGGTTTGCTTTCATGTGTGTTTGTAAAAGTCAGAAACAGGAAAAATGGGGCAAGGGTAAAAGGCACTGTATGGATCCTAATTTGGGGAAACTGGACAAGCTTGCACATGAATGAATCTGCAAGGACACTCTCATGAATCAAGAATAGGTTGATAATTAGAGAAGGCTAAGCATGGTCAGACAGCACAAACACATATGACTGACAACAGCTCCACAGCTGGCTGTTTAATTCTAAACCAGAATTGTTCATTAAACATGATGAGCGTCAGTTATTGGCAAGCCAAAGCTGTTTCCATACTACCTGCCATATTTCTTGACTCTGCCCACTTTAACAGCTTATGTGACCCCCCCTCCCATCCACTCGCACTGCCAAATAGCCATGCCCTCTATTCATTACACCACAGTTTCCCTCCGTTCCACTCATATAGATGCTGCCAGCCTTGGGTCTGTTGTGCAGACACACAGAGATGGTAAATTGGTCAAAGTAACAAAACTGGCTAAGAGAAATTTTGACTCTGTGAATAAAAAGCAGAGGCCAAATGTTTACCCAACACACATCATGAATCTTAAGATGAAAGAGAAAAATGTCCACAATGAGGGACTGTTATTCAATGGAGGAATGTACATGAAGCCTGCATAAGACATAAGGTTGAGGCAAAAAAACATCCAATAAATGACATTCACAACACCATTTTTCTTAATCTAACCTTCTAAGGAGAGACTGGCTAGATTTACTGAGGGAGAGTTTGCCAGCTTGAACCTTCAGACTACCTTTGATTTTCTGAGGAGCTGCTGGTATATTCCCTAGCAGCCACTGGGTTAGCTGATTTGCTACCTGTTTAAAAAAAAATCTTTTATCTCCATCCAGCTCACTTTCTCTCTTTACGTTCCCATCCCTTGCCACTGGGGAAATCTTTATTTTCATATCCAAGCAAACATTTTTATAAATGCAAACAGGCTCTCTAAAGACAGCTTCAGAGGCGAGACCTGCCCAGTACCTGAAAGCATAGCAGCACGTCTCTCCTGGCCCCTGCCCCCAGAGTAAGCACAGCTGTGTTGAATATTTCCCTCACTCTTCAGTTCATTTGAGGGTGATCTGTGCTGGGTTAGCCCCCAGGACATGGAGCGGTAAACAGGCCTGACTATCAAAGCAAACCACCCCTGTCAGAAAGACTTCAATATGAGCCTCTGACCACTGAAGCTGTGGATGCATGTGCAAAGGCAACAGCGGGGTAAAGCTCAAAGGCTCCTTGACGGCAGCTGGTTTGACCTAGTGCTATACAGGGTGAAAAAACAAGATTCCCTAAACCATCAGTGGGCAGCAGGATTGCATATCTACTGTAGCCATTACTGTAATTACTGCAGTCTGAATCAGAAGTGACTCTAACTAACTTAATAATCACCCAGACATATTAAAATTGTGAAATATAAAAAATTTAGCTACAACTTTTTAAGTACAAAAGTAGATTGCAAAAACAGGCAGTGTTAAAAGTAGGTAGTGTGATTCAGCATGGTTATTTCCTGGATGGCTAAAATTGAAAGAACTCAGGGTCATCAAGGAGAAGCAAAATTTCAGGAGCTCATCCTGTAAAATCCAGTTAAAAAAGAAGAGCTCTTCATACAGTATGGCTCCATTTTCATTTTCAGGTTAGGCATTTGGCTGACCCTACATTGAAGAAAAAAAAAAAAGAAACAACAGATTTAATGTCCAATGTCCACGTGGCAGACCGGCAGGGAGCAAGGCACCAAAGCAGCCATACTGTGACTAACCACATCCTTAGGACGTCCCGTCACCTAAACACAGACTCGTGCTCCAGGGGAAATGACTGGATGCATTTAGCCCGGCTCATCACAGAGTAGCATTCATCTTCAGGAAATGGCATGCTCTGTGAGACGTGTTTAACTTGAGAGCATCAGAGGAAACAGAGCTAATGTCCTAACCACTGGCCTGTTGTTGGTTTTGTAGAGAAGTCAGCAGAAACAAAAAGCTGGAAAGAGCTTCTATCTTTTGGATTTGGGGTACACAGCTCCTTCTTAATGTGTGAACTTGTGCATGATTGAAAAAGCAAAAACTCCAGCTCAAAGTCGTTATTTCTCTCATTACTCTCATCTTATTATGGTGTGCAGAAGGCCACAGCCCAAAGGGCTGATCTTCACCTTTGTCAAGTTTTGTCAACCCCCATAAATTTCTCTCTGCCCACAGCTGCAAGTTTTGGCAGTATTACTAAAGAACTAATGCTAATTAATGCTAACAAGTCCATCACAGCCTGCCCAGAGTAAACAAAGATTAAGCTTAGAGAATTTATGCTCCACTAGCCTGACACACATCTGAAAACATCATATGCCGGGGCAATCACAGTCAATTCTTTTCACACATTGAGCATTAAAGAAACACATGTTTGATATAACTGTCTGCCTTTGTAAGCTGACGAAAAGTATGGAGTAATAAAATCGCATGGAAACACTGAGTTCATGTGTTTCTTTTACACACAGCTGGGCATGTTTTGCTGAATATGTCACCAAAATTAGCAGTGATGTCAATGATGGATGTCCCTCGGCAGACTGAACTTCAGAACTTCCCTTCAGAGGACTTTGAGTGTTTCAACATTTATCTGGAACAAACTCTTTAACCACAGTCATTGTGAGACAACACTGAAATCCCTTTAATGTCAAAGGAATGACACGACTGGTAAAGCAAAAGAAGGAACTGTTTTAAAGGAAAGGGGGGAAAAAAAAAACTGAGGGGGCACTTAAGAAATCCACTGTGATATTATGTGTCCCTCTGGCCCTGACCAATTCCTCTCTTCACTCTTCCTCAATATCCTTTCATTTCTCTGGTGTTTACCATGTAATTTCTGCAGAGGACTTAACAAGATCTCTGAGCCTCATTGGTTCTGCTGGGGAATTTGCAGAATGACCATTTCTCACTGAGTCCAATGCTCTCTATTATTTACTAGGCCCATGTAAATACCTCCTCCTCTTCCTTTAAATCTTTTCTTTCCAGCTATAGCGCCATTTCCTCGTGAACAGCACAAAAACCTACAAAAAAACAAACAATAAAAAAAAACAAGGGGAGAGTGACACAGAAAGAAAGACTGTGTACGTGTGTGTTCTTAGTAAGCTCCTCAGAGGTGGGCGGGGGCTGTGAAAGGCCACATTGTTGATGTCAAGGCCAGTCAGCATCAAAGGGCTGATTCAGGTTGTGAGAGGAGTCTCTCTTGTTCTCTTTCTCCTTCTCTCTACACGCACATACTCACACACTGTTCCACTCAACCCCCTGAAGACCCCCCCAAAAAAACATCATAGTTTACGGTTCCTCCTTGCAGTCAAAGAACAATATTTGGAGTTTATGTGTAAATTTAGAGGGAGTGCAAGGGGCATAGAGTAATGTGGCTGAGTGAAAAATAAAGTGGAGCTCTCCTTATTCCCCACTTGACCAAAATACCTCTCATGGCTCAAGTGTATCGTTTTTCCATTTTATTTTTATACTTACCTGCTCACTCTCTAATGAATTTAATCATTTTAATTTTTATATATATATATATATATATATATTTTTTTTTTTTTTTTCTTCATTTCTTTGTACATTGTACATGATATAGAAATGTGGTCACTGAAAGCTCTCTTTGGAATTGAATTTACTACATGTATCCACTTGAATTTTGCCTCCTTCCTTCCTCTCTTTCAACACCCTTTAAAGTAAATTATATCAAAATTGTGCTTCTCATTAACAATAGATTTGAATTTAGCCAGTTTTTTCTTTGATGCAGAAGGCTCCAACCTGACTGGACTTCACAGCAGGTCTTCCTGCTCCTCTCAGTCGTCTGTCTGCACTGCAGCGATGTCCTTTAAGGCTGAAAGGTTCTCATGATCAGGATGAGAGTCTGACTGATGGAGAGAGATGAAATGATGAGATTTTTGAACGATTTTTTAAAACACCCAGGACAAGTCGGCAGTCTTTCTCAGGGCTACACACAGAGACAGACAACCATTCATGCTCACATTCATACCTATGGCCAATTGAGAATCAGCAGTTAACCAAACCCCATGCATATCTTTGGACTGTGGGAGGAAGCCAGAGTCTCAGTATATTTAAGCTAAATATTTGTTGAGATTTTTTGTGCTAACTCATGTCATTCTCTTTTAAATGACCTCTTAATGACAACTAAATCTATTCCAGCGACACTTACTTTCCTGCATCATTTCTATAGGTTCATTTGGTCCAGTTTCTAAGCCAAAATGTTTCTTCTTCCTGGATTAAATTCAACAAGAAAAAAAAACAAAAAAAACACAAAAAATGTAACTCATGACTGAAACGTCTGAAAGGAAAAATAAATAAATTAAAGGGCAATAATGTATTGGATTGTAATTGTAATGGATTTTTATTGTATTACCTCATCCACAGACTCAAGACAAGCAAAAGAATCAGCATCAGGACCACCAGAGTCAACCTGATGATATTCATTAAAATAACTGGTTTACCTGAAAACCAGGGAAGCTTTGGAGCATCTGGAGGAGAAAACATATGGGGAATAAGAACATGGTCATAACACAACTTGTTTTAGATTATTAGTGGTTTGTATTCTTAATGGAAGACATCCAAAAAGAACAAAAAGAAAACAGAAAAACATTAATTGTAATAGAAATAGAGAACATGTTAGGTATCATACAGAATCAGACTCATTCTTGATTATTTTGTGTCACAATTTCCTCCAGATTTGATAATTTTGCTGAAACACAGAGAAATAAACTCACACACTGTTAGAGAAGGGAAACGTTTGTGTCCTTTCACAGCACAGTGAAACCTGTCTGCAGGATCAAATGTGTCCAGGTGAAAATATTGTTTGTCTGCTGAAACTTCTTGTCCATTCCTGTACCAGATGTAGGAAGACTGATCAGGAAGCTGACAATTGCTGTGACATGTCAGCTCTGTCCAGGTAGAAGAAGGGTTGACTGTTGATCTCCTCACATGTACCTGGAGCTGTGGATCTGGGAGTAAACCACATAAATGTTAGATTAGAACAAACTACACAGAAATACACAATCATAGAAATCTTTAAACCGACTTTCAGTGAAAATGTTACCTGTGACAGACAAAGTGACTCCAGGTGAACCAGTATATCTCCCATCTTTATGGTTTGTTATGAACATGAACTTGTACTCAGCTGAGTCGCTCTCTCTCAGGTCTCTGATTGTCAGAGTGCAGTCGTTGTTTTCACAGTGATACTGAACACGACCTGAATACTCTGAGTCTGTTTTCAGATTCACAGGTTCACTTTGCTTTGTTCTGGTAAACCAGAAAGTTTCCTGAACTTCTGTATTTATGCCATTTATAGCTGATGGGTATCTGTAGGTACACTGTATGTCCACTGTTGATCCTTTGAAGGCACAGATCTGAGTAGAAGTGTAAGTCACATCCCAGACATCCTTTACCACTGTGACACAGAGAGAATCAGAAATCAGAGTCAGATTCATCATATTCATCACAGAAAAATGAATATTTTTTGGATGTGCTTCTGTATGTAATCCTTTAAGTGACCTCAGTGTGACTAAAGATATCTATAACAGCACAGACCAGAAAATACAAGCCAGTACTGACACCTCAAATAAAAAAAAACATACAATCATGTTACAGTTCATCTGCTAAAAGTCTCCACCAGATGGTGTTATCTAGAAGAAAATTGTAAAGTAAACTCACCCACAGAAGGAGAGCGGGAGCTCTCATGTCCTCCTACAGCACAGGAAATCCTGTTTGTGGGATCCCAGTAGTTTGAATAAGAATTAGATGTTTGTCCACTAATGATCTGCTCATTCTTGTACCAGATGTAGGAGAGATTATCAGGTAGAGGACAGCTGCTCTCACACTTCAGATCTGCAGACTTAGAATCACCACTGACAACTGATCTGCTCACCTGCACCTGCAGATCTGCATTAGTAAATAAGGAACACAACTTTAAACTCAACTGACAACATACAGATAAAACACACAAACACACTCAGAATAACCCCTGAGCTTTAGATTTAAAATGGTAAAGAAGTAGATGAAAATATTACCAGCAACAGACAAAGTGACTCCAGGTGAACCAGTATATCTCCCATCTTTATGGTTTGTTATGAACCTGAACTTGTACTCAGCTGAGTCGCTCTCTCTCAGGTCTCTGATTGTCAGAGTGCAGTCGTTGTTTTCACAGTGATACTGAACACGACCTGAATACTCTGGGTCTGTTCTCAGGTCCACTAAAACATTATTGCTCTCTTTCACAAACCAGAATTCCTTCTCAACTATATAAGGGTTATCTGTTCTGTATGGGTGTGTGTAGGTGCAGCGTATTTTCACTGTTGATCCTTTGAAGGCACAGATCTGAGTAGAAGTGTAAGTCACTCCCCAGCCGTTCTGACTCTGGACCACTGTAACACAGAGCACATCAGAGAAAAAAAAAGACCAGATGATTTTCTT
>VUQI01051176.1:0-43202 GCA_015106735.1 Paratilapia polleni | reverse complement strand
CAATTAGTGATTTGAACACATTGAAACAAATGGACGGGCCTAAAACACACCATTTTGTGATTTATTCATTCATTTATTTATTTATTCATTTATTTTTTGTGCTGCCTGTCTTTCCTGTGGTGAAAGTCTCTCTCTCTCCCTCTCTCACCTGCATCTTGCCACACTCTGCCTGGATATCCCTTACCCTTCTGCACCCTTCCTGGCTAAAGAACTCTTTGGATTATTTAGTTTTTCCTTTTTTTAAACTAACACTGAACATTTAAATGTGAGGCATAGTAGAAAAATATTAAGATTAAATGGTGGAAGTTGAAGAAGGAAGAATGCTGCGCAGAGTTCAGGGAGAAGTTGAACCGGGGTGGTAATGAAGCGTTACTAGGAAAGTAGAGCTCAAGTGTTGAGGGAAACTGCCAAGAAGGTATCTGGTGTGTCCTCTGGACAGAGGAAAGAAGACAAGGAGACTTGGTGGTGGAATGATGAAGTATTCAAAGGAAGAGGTTAGCAGAGAAAAAGTGGGATAGTCAGGGAGATGAAAGAAGTAGACAGGAGTACTGGGAGGCTAGGTGTACAGCAAAGAGAGAGGTGGCAAAGGAAAAGGTTTATAGTGAGTTGTATGTGAGGCTGGACACTAAGGAAGGAGAAAAGGACTTGTACCGATTGGCTAGGCAGAGAGATTGAGCTGGAAAGGATGTGCACCGGTTTAGAGTGATTAAGGATAGAGATGGAAATGTAGTAACGAGTCATGAGAGTGTGGTGAGAAGATGGAAGAAGTAGTTTGATGAGCTGGTGAATGAAAAAAATGAGAGAGAGGAGGGCAGATGGAGGAACGTTAGTGAATAAGGAAGTGCAGAGGATTAGTAAGGAGGAAGTGACAGCCGCTATAAAGAGGATGAAGAGTGGAAAGGCAGCTGGTCCAGATGACATACCTGTGGAGGTATGGAGCTGTCTAGGAGAGAGGGCAGTGGGCTTTTTAATCAGATTGTTTAAAACAGTCTTGGAGAGGATGCCTGAGGATTGGAGAAGAAATGTACTGGTACCAATTTTCAAGAACGAGGGGGATGTGCAGAGCTGTAGTAACTACAGAGGGATAAAGTTGATGAGCCATACCATGAAGCTATGAGAAAAAGTTGCTGAAGCCAGGTTACAAGAAAAGAGGTGTCGATCCGTGAGCAGCAGTATGGTTTAATGCCAAGAAAGAGCACTACAGATGTGATGTTTGCTTTGAGAGTGTTGATGAAGAAGTATAGAGAAGGTCAGAAGGAGCTGCACTGTGTCTTTGTGGATCTAGAGAAAGCAGATGATAGGCTGCCAAGAGAGGAACTGTGGTACTGTATGAGGAAGTCAGGAGTTGCAGAGAAGTATTTGAGGATGGTGCAGGACATGTGTGAGAGCAGCGAGACAGTGGTGAGGTGAGTGGTTGGAGTGACAGATGGGTTCAAGGTGGGAGTAGGATTACTTTAGGGATTGGCTCTGAGCCCCTTCTTGTTTGCAGTAGTGATGGACAGGCTGGCAGATGAGGTCAGGCAGGAGTCTCTGTGGACTATGATGTTTGCAGATGACTTTGTGATCTGTAGTGAGAGTGGGGAGCAGGTGGAAGAGAGCCTGGAGAAGTGAAGGTATGCTCTGAAGAGAAGAGGAATGAAAGTCAGTAGAAGCAAGACAGAGTACATATGTGTGAATGAGAGGGAGGCAAGAGTAACAGTGCAAGGAGTGGAGGTAGAGAAGGTGGACAAGATGGGGTCAACCATCCAATGAACAGTGCACAAGAGAGGTGAAGAAGAGAATGCAGGCAGGGTGGAGAGGAGTGTCAGGGGTGATTTATGACAGAAGGATGGCAGCAAGAGTGAAAGGGAAGGTTTACAAGATGTTAGTGAGACCTGCTATGATGTATGGTTTGGAGATGGTGGCACTAACAAAAGGACAGGAGGCCGAGCTGGAGGTGGCACAGCTGAAGATGCTAAAGTTTTTGTTGGGAGTGACCAGGAGGGACAGGATTAGAAATTAGTTCATTAGAGGGACAGCTCAGGTTGAGCGGTTTGGAGACAGAGTTAGAGATGCAAGGCTGAGATGGTTTGGACATGTGCAGAGGAGGGATAGTGGATATATTGGACAAAAGATGTTGAGTATGGAGCTGCCAGGCAGGAGGAAACGAGGAAGACCACAGATAAGATTCATGGATGTAGTGAAGGAGGATATGCAGAGGGTTGGTATGATAGAGGAGGATTCTTGGGCTAGGGTGAGATGGAGGCAGATGATCTGCTGTGGCGACCCCTAAAGGGAGCAGCTGAAAGAAGAAGAACTTCTATATGATCATCAGAGTACCATTTTTACCATTAACTCACAGTGACCATTGGTGAATGAATTATGTATTATAAAATTAGCAGTTCTACAAGTACAAATCCTGCATTCAAAACATTATTTAAAGCATCAAAAGTAAAAGTGCTTGTTGTGTAGAATATCACCCTGAGTGTTATTTTTATATGTGATCTTTATGTATTAATATGTCAGACATGAAAATGCTTGATGTTTATGTTGCAGTTTACTGCTGTAGATGTTTAGAGTTGATCATTTTATATTTTAAATGCTTACACTCTGGTGCAAATAGGCAACGTGATCTCCTTTACGGGCCATAACACTGTTCTGAGTTGTAAGAAGAGAGATCACTTTCACTTTGGTGTCATTATAATTGATGTCTGTTTTTAGATTTAGCTGGTCAAGCACTGCCTGCCTTGCTTGTCGTGACCAGATGCAAAACTGATGTGGCATTCATCACTTCTATCCATTTTCCATTTTAAACTGTTATGAAAGGAGAAACATGATCATCTGTGGCAAACTGTTTTCAATTTGTTATCCAGAGTGAAAGTATCAAACACATCAAAATGCTGAAAGACATCTGATAAGCAAATCTGCTAGATAAAAAGTGAGACATGTTTGAAAAGATACTTAATCCTGCCTCCCTTAGGCTGGAGTTGCTCCCCCAGACCTGACTGCCCTGCGGAGTCGTATCACAGCACTTGAGGAGGAGAGAGAAGAAAACCTCTGGAAGGTGGAGCAGTACGAGGAGCTTAAAGCAAAGAATGGTATTAAAATCAAACTTTCAGGAAAACCTTCAGGGAAATCTTTAGTTCAAAAATGAATATTATTTGTGTTTGGTGGTTTCTGCCAGAAATGCTCGAGGCGAAGCTGGTGGTGTATGAGGAGCAACAGAGGACGCTGCAGGCAGACTTGGAGCAGTTCACCAAGAGGGCTGCTTCACAGGTGAGGCACCCAGACTTTTTCTTACCCCTCCCCTGCTTTTGCTGTACATTTAATACTCACTGATGGTCTCCTATCCATTTTTGCACCTTCTGACCACAGGCAAGTGAGTCAGGCAGCGCTGATGACACTCAGAGCCAGGTGCTAGAGTGGCAGGAGATGGTAGCTGAGGCGGTCAGCGCCAGGGACCGGGCCAGGGAGGAAAAGGCTGCCATGACCCTCCGTATCAGCCACATGGAGGAGGAAAGAGAGGGTAAGACTTTTGTTGGAGGATGACACAAACTCATTAACTCAAATTAATTGAATAATGAATCAGCAGCTCAGTTAGTTATAACCAGGAGGTAGAAGCAGGGTTAACATCTGGGTCACACGTTGGACTCATGCACATCTAATCTGCTCAGAAATCCTTATCGAATGTAATGTAACGCACACACACTGAGATGAATTTATTTGAAGAATGCCCTCAGCCTAAAAACATAAAAAACCTTCCTTTTCATAAATGGAAAGGCCTCACAGCTCTTCATATTACAAGTAGTAAAATGTTTTCTTGAATAAACCATACTATAACTTGTGGCCTAATTCTATAACCCTTTACTTTAATTACTTCTTAATAGTGAATGAATAGCTTCATGCAGATTTCATGCATTTTATTTTTATTCATAAATTTATGAAGACATATTGACATATATGGAAAAGGGTGTCTTTAAATAAAATATAAGTCCTACACATCCTGTGTTAGAACATTATACTTTTCTTAAGCTTTTTTTAAGCAGTTACAGTGCAGGAGAGTCCCTGGGAACCTGAACCTCTAAAAATGTTTTAGCATTAAAATGTAGTTCCTATGATTATTAGTCTTCCTGGTGTTCTTCTGTTGACCAGAAAAAGCTATCTCAGCTGGAGGTAGCACACATTGAGTTTTAATTCCAACTGACAAATTAGCAAAAATGAACGAAGTCTAAAACATTCTAGCAGTAAATCACACCTATAACAGTGATCATGGTTATAAAGTATAGTTCTTATTGAAACAGAGCTATAATTTTAGCTTTGTGATCGTTCTGAGGCTGTTGTTTGTACGTCTATTGAAGTGTATGGTGGCAAAAATATAAACAATGTTCAGTATAACTCAGTATAACTTGATAATTACTCTAAGAAACTTGAATCTGAGTGCAAATTTCAGTTTTTCTGTAGAGAGAGCTCCACAGTTGTTTTTACTGTTTACCTTATGTTCCCCTATTGTCTGACTGAACATTACTTTCTTTTTCTTTTATTTTTTCCCCATCTTCACTGTTGTCATTGGCGAGATTTGGCTTACTCTGTGCTGCCTCCCATCTCATGGACCTCCACCCCCCTCACTCTCCCTCTCCAGCCCCTGCTCCAGGGATGGGAGCAGCCACCCAGAACAGTTTCCCATCAGTTTTGTGCATGCAGGCTCCTCGAAACCTCCAGTGCAGCTCTTGCTCACTGTACTGCCTGCAGTTTCCCTGAGTTTTGCCTTTGCTGGGGCAAGCTGCAGACAGTACAGTGGCAGGGTACACTTTAGAGTCTGCTATTTAGTTTCTCCTTTCTTCCCCTTTCCTGTGTTGTTCTTCTTTTCCATTCCTTTACTGGTTTCTTTTCTTCTGTCCTACTGTTTCTTCTTCCTGTCCTTTGATTTCTGGTGTGCTAAGATATTTTAAATCACGAACAATAATGACCTAGTATCAAATATAATTAAAGAAAATTGCTGCTCTCTGGTGGTGGGATGGCTAGGTTTGCACTAACCCCATTAAGAGGACTAATGAATGTAACTTCTTCAAAGCTATGAGTCTGAAACAAAGTCTTGTGCTTCATATGGGACAGGTGCGACACCCATGTTTTTCTTTGTAGGCTAATAGTATTGAAAGTACAGCTTTCTTTAAGCTGTATATTTGTGCAATAGTCTCTGACTTACTTAAGGATCAGGATGTACAATAAAATTTTTTTTTTAAAAAGTTAGAAAAAATGCTGTAATGTGTACGAGAGCTTAGTACAGCTGTACCCAAATCGTCATCTGCTCAGATACTTGTTCATTGTGCAGGTATTCGCTTTGCAATTTTGGGATTTGAATAGTCTGGGGTTTTTTTTTTATATTAAAGTATATACAATCTCTGCTTCAGTTAGCATGTTTCATACTCATTGTAGTGAGTTTTTTGTCTTCAGAAATTTGAAATATCTGTGCAATACTACTTAGCAACAGAGTTTCCATTGCTCTCCCGCTGCTGTCTCTCCGTCTCTGGGCAACAGCTGCAGCCACATGGAGGCTGTGCACCAGGGATCTTGCTTCGAAGTTTCTCTCTGTGATAATTTTATGTTTAAATACAGTCGAAATCACAGCAAAGGCATTATCTTTAATGTCTTATCTTTAACTTGTGTGTATGAGGATTTCTGTCTGACAGTGTTGCAGTTCTAAAGTCATACACAAGCCCTATAATTATAGGCTGCATTTTTTTGCAGAAATAATAATGCTTCAGTTAACTTGATTATTTCAAACCTTTTTTCAAAACTTTGGGATTTTTCATCATACCTAGGTGCTAATGTGACTTTTTTTTTCACAAAATCACCTAGCTAGAAGTGTCTTGGAGCTCTTAGGGTAGGTCAGAGCTCCCTCTGTACTGTACAGCTCCCTCTGTACTGTTCAGTGAGGAGCACCAGCTCTCAGAGTTTGTGCACTGTGTGAGAGACACTGTGCACTGTGTGTTGCTTCTAACTTTCTCTCTGAGTGATTGTAGCATAGCAGTTATGCAGTACTTATGCATATGATTTTGTCAGATGATGCCACTCTTATAAAATCCAAACCTCATTTCAGTAATCCTTGATTACCCAGATGAATTGTAATCATAGTGCTGGACATGTAGTTATTTTATACAGAAGAGTACTGCACAAATGATAGTCTTCATTAATTCAAGTTAGATGAAGCCAATGTCATGCTCAAAGTAAAATGGCTAATGGTCTCTTTGATACTAATGGCAGCTGTTGATTTTGAATAGCTGTGTGTGTTGCAGGCTATTAAATTACTGAATCAATGAAGAGTAGTTGACATTAATGAATCAATCTCGAATAATTAGATTCAAAAGGCTCATAAATCAACTGAAAGCCCTCGCAAAAATGAACACATTTTATGGAAAAAAAAAGAAAAAAAAGAAAATACCATTGATTTGAGTTTTCTCAAACCATTTATCCCACTTCAGAAGCATTTTATCTGTGTACTGGCAGAAAACCAAAAGCAATTTCAGGTTTGTCCTTTGTCAGACCAAGTTTGAAGGGAGAGTTTATCTCAGTCATGCCCACTGGTGTAATTTTGGTAATTTAATTCAGATGAAGTTACTGCAAGAAGCAGTGGTGTCTTCAAATGTTTCTGGAAATATTTTTTGTGAATGGATCCTCTGTGATGTACAAGTTGCTGTGATGTTGCTTTGAGGATTACAGAGGCATGTAAAGTGAATTTGAATCAGTTAGTATCAAACCTGGAGCTTATCAGTGGCTACAAGCTGTGATCAGTAAGTTCCAGGAATAGACCAATAAAAATAAAGAATTTTACCAGATTTGTCGGGCATATCCAGATCTAGTCCAACACAACTGCTAGATTTAGATCTCTCTGTTGAGGTCCTGTTACGTCCCCTTATACTTGTACCTCTGTGATGGGCGTTGGATCCCCTCCAGTTTGTCAAAGTGGTGATCATTCAGCTTGATATTCTCTTTAGGGAAATGGGCAAACTCTGCCTTGACAGACTCACCCTGAGGGACAAATTCACAACACTCTGAATGTTTGTTTTTTGTTTTGTTTTTTAATTAAAGTGCTGCATTTGGACTTGAAACTGCCCTGTCATGTCTGCACACAGTGCTCATCAGCATGGATGCCATTGCTGATCCTTCACATGAAATTTGATCTAAACAGAAGTAAGTGTTTAAGGAATGTGGTGAAATTGCATAGCACAGGTGGTCACAGAGACTTTCACTAAGAGATCTAAAAAAATAGCAGCTGTTCTGAAAGTGATACAGAGGGGCATGAGAAGATGACCTTGAATGGGACATCGGCCCAATCCTGGAACTTTGTGATCACACCTTATATGAATAATACCCAGTGAGGTGGCAGCTACAACTTTACCAGCATTAATACATTCTGAGCTGAGCTTTTCTGTTTTGAAGTTGCAGCCCACCATCTCTGCTGGCAATGGGCTTTAAGAACTATTTTTTTTCTTTTAACTCAGTTCAATCAAAGCTGTTTCTTAAAAACACAATTAATTAAGCAAAATCTGGGATGTATCCAGGATTTTTCAAATGGGGTGACATGGGGGAAGCAAGAAACAGTCAAAGGGGGCCCATGGGATATCAGAAAATTTAGAAATAAATGCCAAACCAAGCCACTTGAAAACTGTTTGAAAATTCCAGCAGTCACAATGATTAATTGTGGACAGACCTCCTGCCTTAAACATACATTACGAGGGTGGGTGCACTGTAACTGCATTGAATCACGAGATTTAACAACGAGGTCTGGAGCTAACAAAATGCAGTCTGGTTACAGTAGTAGACATGTCTTATTTTATTGAGTGAATAAAATAAAAGAACAGTGTCTCCCATATACTTTGTTTTTCAGCTTACCCTTGCAATATAAAGGAGTTTGGGAAAGGCAGGCAGTAGACCTAACCAGTGGAAGACCACTTTTTACAACTTAAAAATGCTTTTTTTCCCTTTTTATCCATAATTAGCATGTTTATCACAAGAGCTCTCTGTGGACATTGTTTTTTAACATTATAGATTCAATGATGAATTGCACTGAGGAGGACAGCTCTGTTTTTCACAGAAAAAGATTGTCTCATGTAATTTCAACACCATTTCAACCCTGAACAATTAGATTTTCAGGCATCGATAGGAAAAAAAAAAAAAAGGCCATTGGAGACCAGCAGGATTTAGCACTATTTTGACTTGATGAATAATACTCATGTTTCTTCTGTTTTTGTGCGTTCTATATTGTAATCCCTACTGCTGTAATTAGTGTGGGTGAAATGCCCAGCGTGTTGCAGACTGGCTCTATTGTGCTGTAGACTTTAGTTGCTACTGTGAGGGTTAATGATTGTTCACTGCTATGCTGTTAAAATAATGTTTTATTATGATGCATAGTTCATTTTCAATGGAGTACATCCTTGCTTAAACCTGCCAGTGCACTGAACCCACACTGACCATGCTTAACACAGTGAACTCCTTTTCTTTTCCTGCCTCACCCTTTGCTTTGAGCTGCCCCCTTTCCCCTCCCCAACACGTCAAAACCGACCTGTTGTCACAAAACAGATGGGAACATGTTTAGTTCTAATCAATTCGACATTGCCCTGCTTGCATCCTTTGCTGCTAAATGAAAATCCAAGTCAAAGCACCACGAGAATCCCCTCAGATCTGGGCCTGTCTGGTGTTTTTTCTAAATAACTGTCTGCTCTCCATGTTGAAGACACAGTGATGAAGCACTGGCTTTGAATGTGACTCATAAAGATGGGTTCTCTCCTTCCTCCCACAGCCACTTTTTCCCCTGTCTCCCACTTGTTTGAATGCTCTTTTCCTTTGCTATGTAAATTAGATATGCATGGCTCTGACCAGAATGTTGCTTTTGAAGTGTTTCTCAGGTTCACAATCCCCTATGGAAATACAAAAGTGCATATATACCTGGAGTTTGAGTAACTTTCCATTTCTCCATTCTCGATTCTTGTCATCGCCATACTTCTCTTGCAGTCTTACTATCTCTCTCATTGCCTTCACTGTTGGATTAAACTGTTTTCTTTGTCACAAAGTATATTTGTGGTGTTGAAAGTGCCTCAACAAACCACCAGCACCATTTATGGCATCATGCTTCTTGTCTACTCTCCATCTCTGTCATCCTGTCTTCAAAAAATATCCTGTTCCACACTTCCATAATTCTGTCCAGTCCACTTTAAACCCACTTCCCATCCATAAATACACCCTCAATCCAACCTACCATTCCCCTTTCCCTGTGGCACAAAACTGATTGAGGATGACTGGTTCTTTCCTGGCTGCTCCGATCCAGCACTGGTCACTCGGCAGCAGGAGTTGGAGGAGGAGCTGGCTCAAGCTCGGCGGCTCAGCCAACACAGGGCCAAGAAGCTGGCAGCTCCAGCCCAGCGAAGCCTGCAGGTAGGCGGCTCACATAACTGATCTTACTGCGGTTGTGCCATGATTATACCAGCATGCCTTCAGACATTTGCTATCCTATAAGATACTTGAAATGTTCCCATTTAAAGAATAAGGAGCAAACATCTTATTCAAATCTGCTAATTTTACTACTTAAAAATCAACCAATCAGCAGTTATTTGCAGAAGCTGGAACATTTTGTCAACATTTTCTGTATAAAATAATCCAATTCAGATCAGTTCATGCAACGAGCTTGGGTAAAAAGTCCTTCTAGAAAAAAGTCTCACAACCCGACAGCCATCTTAAAATGCCTCCTTTCACTTTTGTGACCAGTTATTTTGAAGCATTATTCATATTAACTTTAAATCCAGTGGTTGCAGTGACCTGAAAACTGCATGCATAAAATCACCAGTCACATCAGAAATAATCTGGTTAAAAAGTTGCCCCAAAATCAGAACTTTTCTCTTGTGGAAGTTCTACTTCTAACACCATCTTTGCTGTTGCAGAAGGTTGGAAGGTAGCAGAAAATGCTAGCTTAACTTTATTCAAAGAGGAAGAATCATTCTTTATCATATCTTGTTTTCCCTGTACACAGCAGACATGTAAAAACAAGTGTGTCTTTATAGGAGTTATATTTCCTAAATGTCAAATGATTTAAATTTTTTTTAAATTGTACTGCCCTGTTACAATAAAACTTTTCCACTTGCAGGAGGACTTTGAGCTTGATGGACAGTCCCCATTCCAGGACCCACGGAGTACCTCAGAGAGTACGACCCCAATGGAGGGAGAGAACATGGGAGGTTGGTGGCCCGAGTACAGTACTCCTGACACAGGTGTGAGACCTGCTAGACAGTTTCCACTGGCATGCACACAGTCACCTGCACATCACTTTGGGAACGTTAAGCTGTCTTTGGGTTTTTTTTTTTTTTTGGTTGGTTTCACCATAACACCATAACTTAGTTTATTAAGTGTTGGATTGTTGCTGCTGGTTGGTTTATTCTGTTTTTTGTCTAACCTGCTACTGTAAACTGTAACTTGGGTTATCTAAATTGGGTTGTTGTTGTAGGAGTCAGCTTGGTTTAGCTTGCTGCTTATTGACTCTACTGATGGGTCACAATGTAGCGAGCTAAATTTAAGCTCATCCCCACCTTGTGGAAAACAAAAAACTGACTTGATCCAAAGAGTTTCACATTTATACTTTGCTTGTCATTCATATTCATCATTTTACAGTGTTTTTGGGACATGTGCATGCTGGTTGAGCTGGCTAGTGTTTGTGTCTGAATGAACTGAACTCATGTGACATGACATATATGTAGGTGGCAAGATGCTTCCCATCTGTGGTAAGTTTTATTTAGTTTTTTTCTTTTTGGTTGTTTGCATGGTTAACTCCTTTTTCTTTCATGCCTCTCATCCTGCGTTCTGCTTCTACAAGATGTTGCTTGTCATAAAACCAAAAATTACATCAATTAATTACAATTAAAAAAATAAAAAATAAAAGAATAAAATCCAAAGCAAAAATAATGGTTTGAATGAATGAGTTGTGTTTTAAATGGGAAAACTGACTGGTGTCATTTTTGGTTGTTTGTGGATAATCCGTCAGCATTGGAATTGCACTTCACACCCTGTCTTATAAATGTATACATTAAACTGTCAGTACATATGCTTTTAAGTTATTCCATGCTCATAAGAGATGCACCTTTCTCAGACTTTGGATTTTATGATCACTGACTTTTACCGATTCATCTTTTGTAAGAAGAAATCCTACTTTTTCTGAGGGAATTTAATTTTAAAAATCAGCCCCTTAGATCGGCCCCTTGTCTCAGAGACCCAGTTTAGCTTTTCGGTCATGATCAGACTGATATTGGACCCCTACTTTTTCCCAGCTTTACCATTAAAGTAGGTCTGTAAAATTAGCTTATTTAACTACACTGCTGATTTGACACAATTGAATTTGCAGCACCTAAACTGTGACAGTCACATTTTGAAAAATTCAGCAAACAGCCTTAACTTTACTCATTTATGGTCTTCAATCCAAAAATCCCTCTGAGTACTAGTTTTCAGTTGGCGCTGTGATAAATTGTTTAGCACAGCTTGCTTATTTCTGTTAACAAACACACAAAACACACAAAAGTAACCTGGCTTACGTTTTACATTGAAATACAGATTTAATATTTAATTTCTTCATTTGTTTGAGCTGTAACTTAACTCTCAAATGAAAAGTGACACCCCTATAGTATAGTGTTGAGCTACTAGAAGGCTTTGAATTTTTAAACATCTGTTCAGAAATTTAAAAAAGCAAAATAAGTGAATGAAAATAGTACTTTTATAAATATAAGAAGTAAAAGTGGCAAGTATTACATTCGCTTTTAGCATTTGCCCTACTGCTAAAATTAGTGTACTGGAAGTGCACACTATGCTAATTTATCCTGTGGAGTATTACAGCTAACTGTACCTCACAGGCCTTTATTTATATCCCTAGTATTTATTCTCCCTCCTGATAATTCCAGATGGCCTGCGGTCTGTTGTGGAGGAGCTGGAGCTGGAAAGAAACCAACTACAGGAGCAGATACTGAGCCTGGAGGAGCGTTGCCAAGACCTGGAGGATCGACTGCAGCTGCAGGCCCGTATAGAGGCATTACAGGTAACCCCACCCACCATCACACCATACACGGTAGCCCCACGGTTAACTCAAAGCAGCATTTGTATAACATACCTACTGCTGAGTAAACGATGAGTGAACTGCATGGACTGGGATTTTGTAACAAACCCTTCTAACACAGGTGACGTTTGATGTAGATGAAGATGAGCAGCCAAATTGGGTCTCTCAGGTGTGTTGGGTTGATTATGTCTGTGTGCGCTAGAGAGCACCTCTGGCGGTGATGGCTAATGGTGTGGCGTGCTTGTTTAACCTTGGACACATGTTTGTCAAGTAACGTTTAAAGCACAAAGTTATGTCGCAGACTCACAGGGTGTCTGTATTCACACTGCTGATCTCTGTAACTGTCAAAAGTGTTGTATATCAAAGTTCCTTTTCATCACGAGTGGTCAACACAAATAGGTGACTGATAACAGTAACAGGTTTCATGTTACTGCTTCTCTTCATCAGGTCTGCTGTCATCCATGTTTGTGTGCAGTGCAAATGTCTTCATCCAGTGCTTGAAAAAATTTTATTTTTATGTATTGATGTTTGTTTTTCTGTCACTGCAGAATGAGTCGGAGAAACTGCAGAGCCAGCTCGCCAGTGTCAGAAGTCAACAGGGCAGAGAGGCAGAGAAGCATCAGCTGCTGGTTAACAGTCTCAATGAACAGCTCAAAGGGTAAGCGATCCATTCGAAACACAACCATTCAGTGTGTCTAGCTGTAGTGAAGTGACTTTATTTGTATAGCACATTTAAACCCCACAGACACTCACCAACATGTCGTAACTGCATTGAAATTCTTCTTCAGTTTCTTCCAGGGACAAAGTAATGTAATAAATGCTTTCTATAAAGGTTCGTGTCCTGGTCTCTAGAACATATCTAGTGTTTAATAAAATGTATATTATTGAGATGGAATGATATGACATGCAGCAGGAATGAATTGAAGCATTGATATGATGGTTACTGTATTTAACAACCAGATACCGTTTCCCTCAGTGGCTGCACAGGTTTAGTAAAACAAAATTTTTCTAATTATGCCAAAGGAATTCATGTTAGCAATAGTATGGTATAACAATAGTACAAAGAACACTGAAAAATCCTTAAGGGTTTTATGGATTGCAGCATTTGATCTCAGTGCGATGTGAACTAGGTAGTTGCAGGGTTGTGTAAGCAACAGTACTACAATTTAGTAGCACCAACAAAGTGTATAAAGGACATTAAAACATAAAAAAAATAAACTGTAATTTACTGTTGGCTCTAATAAGTCAGATACTAAAAAAATAACTTGGCTAAACCAGCATGAACAATTGTTACTGCTATATGCAGTACTCAGTTGGTGCAGCTAAAATGGAGCAAACTGCAGCAGATCAGTGAGGCCAGCCACAGACTGCACACACACGTGAGTCGAGGCGCAGTAGCTCATTTTAACGGAACAAGTAGTATTAATTCAGAGTGCTCAGAAAGCAGAGACACCACAGCAAGAGCAGACAACAAGTTGTTAATTAAATTAAGAATTGAGTCCTCACCAGTTCTCCCGTCTCAATTTCTAATAACAGCCCAACTGCACTTGTGTAAATGACTCATTCTGACTTAACTTTGTGGTGGAAAGTAAATCTCTCACGATGTGGTAGAAAGGTCGCAGCAGCCACAGAGAATTTAATTTTGTTACCTTTCTTTAGTCAGTGTGTAGATAATCTGAGACTGCATTGCAGTAGTGACTGAAAGAGAAGAGGTCCTTGATAAACTGGAAAGTGGATCGGTCCATGACTGTACTGGCACAGCATTGTTTGCAATATTATCATATACACTCACTGGCCATTTTATTAGGTACATGATGCTAGTACTGGGTTAGACCACTTTTTTCCTTCAGAACTGCCTTAATTCTTCTTGGTGTAGCTTCAGCAGGGTGCTGGAAACATTCCTTAGAGATTTTGGTCCATATTGACTTGATAGCATCACATACTTGCTGCAGATTTGTCAGCTGCACGTCCATGATGTGAATCTCCTGTTCCATCACATCCCAAAAGTGCTCTATTAGATTGAGATCAGGTGACTGTGGAAGCATTTGAGTACACTGAACTCATTGTTCACTGTACTCAAGTCAGTTTGAGATGACTTGAGCTTTGGGACATGGCATGTTATCCTGCTGGAAGCAGCCATCAGTAAATGGATTCACTGTGACATTTAAAATAATGCACAGTTGGTACTAAGGGGCCCAAAGTGTTCCAAGAAAATATCCCCCACACCATTACACCACCACCAGCAGCCTGAACCATTGATGCAAGGCAGGATGGATCCATGCTTTCATGTTGTTCATGCCAAATTCTGACCCTACCATCTGAATGTCACAACAGAAATCAGGACTCATCAGAAAATCTTCTGTTGCCCAACTGTAGCCTAGTTTCCTGTTCTTAGCTGACAGGAGTGGCACCCGGTCTGCTCTTCTGCATACCTCAGTTGTAACGAGGTTATTTGAGTTACTGTTGCCTTCCTATCAGCTCAAAGCACTCTGACCATTCTCCTCTGACCTCTGGCATCAACAAGGCATTTTTGCTCAGAGAACTGTCGCTTACAGCATAATTTCTCTTTTTTTGGACCATTCTCTGTAAACCTTAGAAATGGTTGTGTGGGAAAATCCCAGTAGTTCGATAATTTCTAAAATACTCAGAACAGACGGTCTGGCACCAACAACCATGCCATCTTCAAAGTGCCCTCAATCACCTGTCTTCCCCATTCTGGTGCTCAGTTTGAACTTAAGCAGGTCGTTTTGACCATGTCTACATGCCTGAATGTGATTGGCTGATTAGATATTTGTATTAATGAGCGGTTGAACAGGTGTACCTACTAAACTGGCCGGTGAGTGTACATGTTTTGGTGTAACATCAGTTTTCATCAATACAGGTATAGTGCAATACCCTTACCCTTAGGATTAAATTAATATAGTTTATTAATAGACAAACACCAGCTGGTTGCTGGCTTTGAATATAGCAGGAAAAACAAATTGTTATCTCATCACTGCTTTGCCTTGGAATTTCCATCCATCCATCCATCTGTCCATCTATCCATTTTCTACCGCTTATCTGAGCCTGGGTCGCGCAGGCAGCAGTCTAAGCAGAGACCCCCAGACCTCCCTGTCCCCGGCCGCCTCCTCCAGCTCTTCCAGGGGGACACCAAGGCATTCCCAAGCCAGCTGAGGGATGTAATCTCTCCAGCATGTCCGTGGTCTGCCCCGGGGCCTCCTCCAGGTGGGACATGCTCAGAACACCTCACCTAGGAGGCGCCTGGGAGGCATCCTGGTCAGGACCTCCTGAATGGCCGAGCTCCTCACCCTATCTTTGAGCCCTATCTTTGGAGTAAGCTCATTTCTGCCGCTTGTATCCGCAATCTCATTCTTTTGGTCACTACCCAGAGCTCGTGACCATAGGTGAG
Source organism: Paratilapia polleni (assembly GCA_015106735.1). Taxonomy (NCBI): domain Eukaryota; kingdom Metazoa; phylum Chordata; class Actinopteri; order Cichliformes; family Cichlidae; genus Paratilapia; species Paratilapia polleni. Next base: position 27,729 of record VUQI01051176.1, on the reverse strand, counting down.
ATTAGGAACATAGATCGACCGGTAAATTGACAGCTTCGCTTTCATGCTCAGCTTTCTCTTCACCACTACAGACCGGTACAGAGTCCACATCACGCCGCACCAATCTATCTATGAATCTTGTGCTCCACTCTCCCCTCACTCGTGAACAAGACCCTGAGATACTTGAACTCCTCCACCTGGGGCAGTAACTCGCTGGAGTAGGCACTCCACCCTTTTCTGACTGAGGACCATGGCCTCTGGCTTTGAAGTGCTAATTCTCATCCCACCCGCTTCACACTCGGCTGCAAAGGGCCCCGTACCAGCTCGATGTAGCCAACAAAACCACATCATCCGCAAAACGCAGAGACGAGATCCTGAGGCCACCAAACCAGACACCCTCTGCCCCTTGGCTGTGCCTAAAAATTATAAAAATGATGAACAGAATCAGTGACAAAGGGAAGCCCTGGCAGAATCCAGCACCCACCGGGAACAAGTCCGACTTATTGCCTTGGAATTTCCAGAACTGCTAATTCCTCATAAGTGCTTTATGCAAATTCTTGCCTATTCGTTTAGTACCACCATTACAGACGGTGTGCACAGTCAGTTTCAGACAATAAAGCTCAACCGCCAATTTGCTTTTTTTTTTACAAAGTGTAGTCAATGGGAAGGAGGCGTATTTGGGTTATTTTCAACACTGTTATTCCAGAGGATTTTAATACACCAAACCATTAACCAGCTACTTCATTAAATTGTCTGCAGTCAGATGGTTTGGTCAAATTTTGGTCAGCAAGCGAGCACATACTTCACATCATTCTAATTTATGGCTGTGAAGGAGAGGTTTCCATTTTTTTTTTAACAAACCCCTGTTTAATATTCAACTTCAAATCATTCAATTTATGGTTTGCACAATTTAAAGATACACAAAAAAATTACAAACAGACACACATATCTTATATCTATAAACAAACAAATGCAGCAAAAAGTAAAAGTAAAATTCACATCTCACTTGGTTTGGTGAGTGGGAAATGTTCACTGACACTGCACTCTGAAATGAGTATATAACATTGCTAACAGTAATACATACATATATACATACTTACAAGTCGAAATGCATACACATTTAGATGTCATAGTATTTCTGGTGGCAGCCTGGTAATTGATTTTGCCATTCTGAAGTTTGAAACAAAGTAGTGCAGTGAGCGTTCAGAGAAAGTGTAACCCATGTTTTGTAGCTACAGTTTACAGATTTTACATGCAGACAATTATAAACCTACTGGTTTGGAAAAGGACAGCTATGGACAGCTACACTCACTGAATGTTCGTGTGTGATTGTGCCTGTTGAAAACGTGGCTGTGTAGAGTGGGCAGATTGTGGGCTGCAACTATCTTGAGAATCATGAGCGGTTCTCGAGATCAGTGAGTGATTGAAGTCGTTTTTTTTTCACACCCCTTCAAAGCCTGTTTGAGGATTAAGACTTCGATTTATGGTAAAAGTTAGAATTAGGTTTAGGTTAGGGTATGACTTTGGCCCTTTGTGATGGTTTAAGTTATGGGTACAAGGCTTGAGTGTGCATTAATGAATATACTGTAAGATTTCCTGAATTATTAGTAAGCCTTCCTCTAACTGATTGTCATTCTTTTTTCTTTAGGCTGACAGACACACAGGAGTGCCTGGAAAGCTCACTCATCGAGAAGGAGAACACTTTGGCCAAGACATCTGAGAAACTTGAGCTCATCAACAGCCTTCGAGAATCACTGAGTGAAAAAGAGATTCAGTACAAAGACCTGTCTGACAAGCTCCTTCAGACTGAGCACACTGTAAGAGTTGGGGCTCCTTTTTTTCTTTTTGGTATAATTGGTCACTTTTCAGTCCTCAAATATGTTTGTTTTGTTTTTTTTCTTTTTTTCAGCTTGAGAACATTTCCATGAAATACACTACTTCAGAGAAACAGTGCTCTGAGTTGAAAACAGAAATTATGGACCTCACACAGAAGCTGAGTGTGCTGAAAGAGAAGGTATGCTTGAAAAGACTTTAAAATCTATTTTCTGTATTTTCTATAAATTCTATTTGAAAAATCTTTCACTTCATGTCATGTTATTTTTTATTTTTCATTGTGTTGAGATTGAGAATGATGTGACGATGCTTTTTTTCAATGTAATTTTTTTCAGGCGCAAAAACAAGAAGTCACCATTGAAACATTACAAACTGATCTTGATCAGACAAATGAGGAGCTGGACAAACTAAACACTTCCCACTTGGAAGAACGAGCCCAGCTCATCCATGACCTTCAAAGCTGTGAGCGGGAAATCGATAGCCTTAAAGATGCTCTGTTGGAAAAGGATAAGGAGATATCAACCCTTGTTGGGAACATGGCTGAGTATGCGGAGCAGGTCACAGCACTGAAGCAAGAGCTCAAACTCAAAGAGGAGAGCCTGGTCCAAGTAGAAAATGCACTGAGTAAGGCAGAGCAGGAGGCCATAGTAATGAGAGAGTCGCAGAATTCAGACCAGCAAGCCCTGAATAGTAAGATCACAGAGCTTGTGGGAAAACTCAAGGAAGCTGAGATGGAGCTGGTCAAGGCCAGAGATGAAAGAGAGTCTAAAGTGGCTGAGGTGGAACATTTAATTAAGCAGGCTGAAAAGGATAAGACAACTATTCAGGACCTTCGGGGGGAGATCCAGAAGCAGACTGTGAGCCATCGTAATCATCTTTCTGAATGTGAAACACACATCACTTCACTGAAGGATCAGCTGGCAATATCTGCACAGAAGTTGCAGGAGTCAGAAGGACTTGTTTTGCAGCTTAAAGACAGACATACCAGTAATGAGAAATTACAGCAAGTGTTTAATGAGAAAGAGCAGACGTATGAAAAAGAACTCAAATCTTTCAAGGAAGAACAAAACAAGCTTTTGGTGCAGGTGGAGAAATATAACAGTGATGTTCAGACCTTGTCAAAGCAATTAGAGGAGCAAGTTCGGAGTGAGGAGAACATCAAACAAGTGATGCAAGAGAAAATGGAAATGATAGCATCACTTGAAAGGCAACTAAAAGCAAATGGTAAACAGGTCGAGGACGAGAGGCAGAAATTCAACGCTGAACTGCAAGTACGGGATTCAGAAAATGAGAAACTGAGCAATGAACTTCAAAGCAAATCTGAAAATATCTCCAAGCTCGAGAGTCTCTTAAAAAGCACGGCGACTGAAAAGGAGCAGCTGCAAGAAAAGCTTAAAGGGCTGAATGAGGAGCTTGAACTGGAGCAAAAGAATGTAAAAGAGCTAAATGGAAAGGTTACATCTGCTCTTGAACTCAACAGCAGTCTGGAGAATCAAGTGCACTTCCTTACAAAAGAGAAAGAGAGACTTCTAGTAGAAGTGACTGAGCATGTAAAAAATATTTCACAGGTTACAGCTGAGATAGATTCCTTGCAAGCCAAAATATCTGTATTGGAAATGCAAAATTCACAAAATAACACAATTATTCAAGGGCTACAGAAAAATAAAGAGGAACTAACTGTTCGGACTGTTGAGCTAAATAGAGTTCTTGAGCAAAGCACACACTCAAACTCAGAGATCTTGTTGGCAAAAACAAATGAATGTAGTAATCTCCACCAGCTACTCAGGGAGAGGGAGGAGACAGTGACCCAGCTGCAGGAACAAGTGCAAAGCTTGACGTCTGAGGTAGACAAAATGCATCATGATATGGCAGAAAAAGAGCAGACCGTCACTGAACTTCAAGCACGAATAGAGTCCCAGCAAAATAACCAAGCACAGCTTCAGGAAACTCTGTCTCTGCTTCAGGAACAACAAAGCAGTCTGAAGTTTGGGTTATTGGAGAAGGATGCAATGTTTAAACAGAAGCAGGAAGAGTTCCAGAGTTTGCAGAATGAAATTGAAAACCAGAAAAATATTGTATCCAGGTTACAAGCTGAGGCGGAATCACTTAATGAGGAACGCTCACAACTCAGGCAGCAACTTGAAGAGAGAGAAGAAATGTTGAAAAATACGGCTCAGCAGTGCCAAATGCACAAAGATGAACTCAATAACACAAACATGACTATCAAGTCTCTGAGTGACCAAATCAGTATCATGGAGGAAAAGCTTGAGCGTGAAGCCGAGCAGAGGCAAACAGAGTTGGCTAGCTTAAATAGCCACATCCAAACTCTCACTGAAGAGAACCACCAACTTCATGCTGCGTGTGAATCCAAAGAAAAGGAGCTTGCTCAGCAAACACAGCTTCTGTCTGACCTTGATGGACAGCTTAAAGCAGCCGTTGAACAGAATTCTAGTTCTAGCATGAAGATTAGCAGTCTGACAGAAGATAATCAAAGACTACAGGAAGAGTTAGCACAGAACATGAAATCAGTTTCTGAACTTACCGCTCAGAGAAGTGTACTCCAAGAAAAAACCTCTGGGATTGAAATTCAAATATCAGACAGTGAGAAAATAATCGCTGGCCTGTTGAAGGAGAAGGAGGAACTCACTTTTGCAGCAGATGAATTAAAAAAGATCCTCAAGGAAAGTGAAGAGACAAACTCTGTAGGTCTACTCAAGAAAACAAATGAATTTGCTAATCTGTTGAAAACGCTGAGGGAGAAGGAAGAACAGCTTCAGAGTTTACAAGAGCAGGTTGATGGCCTAAAAATGCAAATTAGTCAACTGAGGGTGTCCTTGGATGAAAAAAAGCAAACAGTGTCAGAACAGAGTTCACAGCTGGAGGCTCAACAGAACCAGCTACTGCAACTTCAGGATACCGTATCTATGCTTCAGGAGCAGGGATCTGTTTTAAAGTCAGGGCTAATGGAGAAAGATATCATGTTGCAGCAGAAAGCAGAGGAATGTAGTGTGTATCAGAATGAAGTCATGCTACAGAAAGACCTCGCATCACAGATGCAGGTTGAAGTAGAGTTACTCAGGAAAGAGCGTTTGGAGGCCAAACAGCAGTTAGAGCAAAAAGAACAAGCGCTAAAAGAAGTAACACATGAGTTTCAAAACCACAAAGATGAGCTGAATAAAAGAAATGAATCTGTGATTTCGCTCAGCAGTCAGCTTGGGGCCATGAATGAGAGCGCTGCAGAGATGGAGGTTGAAATTACTAACCTGAAGGCATCTGTGCAGAAACTAACTGCAGAAAATTGTCAGCTGATCCAGGAGGAGGGCCAGAGGAAGGCAGAGATAACTGATTTTAATGACAGTATTCAAGCCCTCAGTGAGCAGAATACTAGATTGAAATCTGAACTTCAGAAAACAGTGACAGAGCTGTCCAAAGCACACGAAGAAGTCGCAAATCTCAAGATGGCAGTCTGTGATAGAGACAATGAAGTCAAAAAGGCACATTCAGAGAAGGAGATTCTCAACTCGGCCATCCAAGGAAAAGATGGCACCCTAAAACAGCAGGAGAACTTGATCCAGCAGCTAAACAGTAAGATTGCTGAGCAGGGAGAGCAGCTGAAAGAGAAAGAAGGCAAGGTTTTGGAGCTTGAAGATTCTGTGCGTATACTCAGAGGCCAAGTTGACAGTCTTACTTCAGAGTCTTCCATACTGAAGAATACTTTGGAGAAAAAGGAACAGTCAAATCTTGAATACCAAAGTAGTTCTTCTACTGCTGTTGAAAATCTGACTTCACATCTACAAGCCAAAGAGGCAGAATGTGAGAGCTTGAAAGAAAAGGTATCGCACCTTGAGGAATCTGTCTCAAAGCTCAATAGCAACCTGCAAGTACAGATGTCTGAAGTAACAAACCTCAAAATGGCCATGGAAGAAAAAGAAGCAGCTCTTGTGGAACAATCGAAAGCTCTCCAGGATTTTCAGAAAAGAGCAGATGAGGCTTTGCTCTTCAAAACTCAGTTCATTGAAAGTACAGAGTTGGCGTCACAGCTACAGAGTCAATTTCAGTTACTGTCCACCGAGTCTGAAAAATGTAGAAAGGCAGCAGAAGAAACCCAAAGTGCCTTCAGTAACCTGCAAGAGAAATATGCTGCTAACTTAGAGGAGTTACAAGACTTGAGGAAACAACTCTCTCAAAAGACAGATGAGGTGTCTAACCTTCGGACGTCATTGGATGATTCTAATAATGAACATCAGACTGCAAAGACCACCATAGAAACACTGAGAAATGAGTTATCTGTGATCCAGGATAAACTGCAGAAAGCTGAAGACTTGAACTCCAGTCTTTCAAAGGAAAAGGATGATGATTTTGCTTCTCATCAAGCAAGCGTGTCATTGCTGACTGTTGAAATAGAAAGACTCAGATCACAGCATCTTCAGGTCGTGGCACAGATGAATGCACTGACAGAAAACCTTGAACAGAGAGAAATGGCTCTCCATGCAATCAATAGTCAGTACACCGCCCAGGCCAAACATGCATCTCAGCTGGTTTCAGAAATGCAGAAACTAGAAGAGCAGAATAAGAGACTGAATGAGGAGATAAATTTATCAAAGAAAGAGCACCAGAAGCTTCATACTGCTCTCAGTAATGAAAAGACCCATTTGAAAGAGGAATTTAGGAAACTTTTTGCAGAGAAGGAAGAGCTGGAAAGAAGACATCAACAAATGTTGGCATTGCAAGGGGAGCTGCAGGTTCAAATGGAGCAGAAGTCCAGCAGCATGAATGAACTAATGGAGAGAATGACATCTGAGAAGCAGAGCCTTCAAGCAGAGGTTAGTGCCAAAGATGAAGAAATTGGTCAATTGAAAGAAAACATTCAAAAGATAGAACAAATTTTGCAGGATTCAGAGAAAGAGTGGCTGTTAGTTCTGGATAGAGAAAAACAGGAAAAGAACCTTATTGCAGAACAGTTGAAAAGTGTTGAAAATGAGATGAAATCTAAAGATGTTAAAGTAAATGCTTTGAAACAGGACTTGGACAGCTTGCAGGAGAAACTAGCAGAGGCCTCCTCTGCCGTTAGGCAGGGCTCTGATCAGCTGAGCGCAAAAGAGTTGGAGGCATCAGCATCCAGAATTCAGCTTGAGAATGTGTTAGCATCTATCCAGGAAAAAGAGAATGAGAACCATAATTTGCAGCAGGCTCTAAAAGCTGTGGAAGATGAGTTACAAAAGCTTATAGTGACGAAAGCTGACAAAGTTTCCTCAATCTTGAAATCCTCCCCATCCGAGAAATCTTCGACTTTAAATGAAGAAAAAGCCTCTTTGCAGGACATGATAAAACAGTTACAAGAAGATCATCAATGTGAGGTGGATGCTTTGGAAAATGAGTTGGCTAAAACAGTTGTAGAATTGCAAAAAACACAGAATATACTTAATGAGAGAGAGAAGAATGGTGAGAACGGTCAACAAATAGCTCTTTTGCAAGAGACTGTGGAGCATTTACAGACTCAGCTTAATGCCGAATTAGTGAGAGTGAAAGAAGCTACTGTTAAACACTCTTCTTTATACAATGAATTGCAAGCAAAAGATGAACAAATCAGCTGCATGAGCATTCAGATTAGTCAGCAAAAGGAATTACTTGCTGGGCTTACTCAGCAGTTAAAGGATAAGGATGCATCCATTGCCCAGGTCATGGAGTCTGCCGCAAATGAGAGAATGAAACACGGTGAGGAAAATAGCTCACTATTGGCACAATTAAAGAGCATGGAGCAAGCATATAGAGAGATTTCTCAAGAGTTAGAAGACCATATTTCACACAATTCAAGTGAAATTGAGAAAAAGAATTCGGAGAAGCTTATGCTGATTAAGGAAAAGGATGAGCTACAAAGTGAGCTCACAAAGGTATCGAAAGAAAAAGATGCAGTGAAGAAGAAGCTACAAGCTGCTCTTATTGTGAGAAAGGATCTGTTGAGGAGGATTGAAGAATATGAAAACCAAAAAGAAGAGAGTGTAAGCAGTAAAACTGAGGTTTCACTCTTGCAAGATAAATTGCATGAAGCGACAAATCAAGCTCAAGCCGCAGCTGAATTGTGTAAAGAAAATGTTTCCCAACTTGAAAAGAAAATTCTTGAGAAGGAGGGAGAAATTCTTGAGCACAAAACTGAAAGCGGGAGACTTGTGAGACAGTTAGAGTCAGAAAAACACATTTTGCAAACCACATTAGATGATAAAGAAGCTCATTTGTCAAAGATATTACAAACACTCAGTGAGAAAGGCTCGCTAATCAAGCAGCTACAGTCCAGTGCTGCTGAGAGGGAAGACATATTTGAGCAGGAGAAGAAAAGTTTGTTGCAGAAATTAGAAGAGCTTAAAAATGAAATGAAGACATGTAAAGACGAGTTAAAGGAAAAATCTTCCTCCACCGCTAGTGCTGTTGACTTAGAAAATGAGCTTGCACAGGTGAAGTCAGAAAAAGCAACGCTACAGAAGAAGGCCCAGGCCGCCTTGCTAGCACGCAAAGAATCAATGAAGAAAGCTCAAGAAAACGAAAAGAAATTAACTCAAGAATTAGCTGAATTGAAAGATGACTACAAGGCCCTCTTGGAACAACACTGTCAGCAGACAAACGACCTAAACGCCGTACAGTTAAACTTGGATGAGAAGACCAGGGAACTGGATGGCCTCCATAAAACCTCCTTGTCTTATCTGGATGAATTGGAAACTTTGAGACAGCTTGTTGAGGAGAGGGACAAAACTCTGCAAGATTTAAAGATGATTTTGGCTGAGAAAGAGAGCCAGTGCCATTCTCTCCCAAGCCTGCAAACAGAGCTGGAAGCTGCTAAATCCAGATTTGAGAGCATTTCTCTTGAGATGGCTAGTAAAGATGAGGCTCTTATAGTTATGGAGCAAAGAGCAGATGATTTGAAATCGAGATTGCACATTGTAGAGAATGAATTAAGAGAGAAAACGGAAGAGGTTGACAAATATCGGGATACAGTTAAAGAAGCTGAGGTTAAGACCCAACAGGAGAATCAGTCTTTATTTGATAAAAACAAGGCTTTAGAGACCCAACTAAACATTGTTAAATCTGCTCTGGAGGAACATATGTGTGCAAATGAAGAGAAGTATCAAATTCTAATGAAAGAAAAGGAGGCTGTTTTGGAGCAAAGTAATCAGATGAAAGCAGAACTTGAAACAGTGGCTGCTCTAGTTTCACAGAAATCCTTGGAAGTTTTAACCATCCAGAAGGCATTAGCACAAACAGAGCAGCAGCTCACAGAGGACAGACATGCTTTGGCCAAGGAGCTTGAAAATGCACAGCTGCATTGTACCGGAACACAAAGGAATTTGGATTCATTGAAATTGGAAAAAGAACATTCTGTCCAATTAATCAATGAACTGAGGGATGAAGTGACCGCCCTGAAGAAGCAACTGAAGGAGTTAGACAAGGTAAATGAGCAGCTGCTGGAGAAGAAGCATGAAATGTGTGTTGAACAGGAGGCTCATAACAAAGAAGGCGTCTGTTTTTCTTGCAAATGTGCAGAAAACTTTGAAGTGAAACTAAAGGAGAGAGATGATGCCTTGTTAGTTTCCCAGGCTCTAGTTTCAGAAAAAGAAGAACTAATTGCTGCCCTTGAACTTCAGCTACAGCAGCAAATTAAAATGCATGAAATGGCTGTTGAAAAGATGAGAAGAGAAACTGTTGAGCTTCAGAAATCTCTTGATGAGGGCAGCAGGATGAATGATCAGGATAACCAAAGCAAAATTGCCCTTCTAACCAGGAAACTTCAAGCTGCTTTGGTTTCTAGGAAAGAGATCATGAAGGAAAATGCAGCACTCAAAGAAGAAGTAGAAAATCTGTCAGCTAAGCATGAAGCAAAAGAAGCAGAGTATTTTGCTCTGCAGTCATCTGTGTTGAAGTTAAAGCAACAGAATATGGACCTGGAAGGCTCTGTATCATCTGTCACCGAAGAGAAAAACAAACTCAGCACTGAAGTTGACCGCATCCTTAATGAGAATCGCAGCCTGTCTGCAGCCTGCGAAAGTTTGAAACTAACCATAGAAAACATTACTCAGCAGAAACAAGCTTTCTCATGCCAGCTCGAATCTCTTAAAGACTCTCAAACGGAGGAGCTGTCCAAGTGGAAATCGAAGCACGCAGAGCTCAAACAAGAGTATGAGTCTCTTTTGCAAGCTTATGAAAATGTCAGCAGTGAAATGGATAAGATGAGGCAGCTTTTGGAGGGGGCCAAAAGAGACAGGCAGGAAGCCCTCCGAAAAGTACACAAACATGAAAGTGAGCTGGAGATTCTGGGGAAACAAGCCCGAGAGGTGGAGGAAGAAAATGAAAGAATAAAAGAAAGGATGCAGAAATTTTCCAAAGAGAAACGGCTGAGAATTGAGGAGCTGGAGGAAGAGAATGAGAAGATCAGAAAAGAGCTGATGGAGCTTGATGGAAACCACAAAATGACAATGTGTGATCTAAGTGATAAAAACCAGCAACTGGAGGTGGAGATTGGCCAACTTAAGGAGTTGTCAGAGGCTCTCCGAGTGAAACTTACTGAGATGGAGGCTGAAAATAGCCAGCTGGCAGAAAGGCTGGAAGAAGCTACCAGTTTATTGGAAAAAAAGAACTTGCAATCAAATACATACACAAACAACATGCAGCTTAAACTTGATGAAGCACTCAGTTTGAATAGTTCACTAACTGCCCAGATTGAAGCTCAGAAAACTGAACTTGGTGCTCAATTGGAAATCAACAACTTACTACAGAAGGAGAAGCAGACTCTTTCAGAGAGAATCGAGAAAATACAGAATGACCACGAACTGCAGTTGGGAATGAAAGATGATGCCATTAAGGAACTCAAAGACATTATTAGCAGGCACAGCCAAGAGACTATTAGCCTGAACGAGAAGGTGAGAATCTTGGAGGATGACAAGTCTCTTCTACAAGAGGAGCTTGAAAATGTTCAAGAGATCTCAGACAAAGTAAAAAATGAAAATGAATATTTGGAAACTGTGATCCTCAAGAACTCAGAAAGGATTGATGAACTGACTGAGTCCATCAGCATCCTGCAATCCCAAAATACACAGCTGTCCACTCAGCTGGCAGCAAGTAAGGAGATGAGTAATCAGATTCGTCATGAAAAAGAAGAGGAGCAGCTCAGGTTAGTCAGAGAGTTTGAGGAGAAACTCAAGACGGTTCAGAGAGGCAACGAGGGCTCAAAGAATGTAAAGAAAGAGCTGCGAGAGCTACTCAAAGAAAAACATCAGGAAATAAATCAGCTGCAGCAAAACTGCATCAAATACCAGGAACTGATTTTAGATTTAGAGAGCTCTATGAAGAGCTCACAATCAACCTGTGAACACTTGGAGAAAGAACTGAAGAAAAGCTCAGAGAAGATGGCAGATTTAGAGAAGAGAAGTAAGCAAGCAGAAGGTGAGCTAATTATGCACAAGAGTCATCTCAAGGAAGCCAAAGAAAAGATTGAGAGTGCTGAGTCTGAAAGAGACCAGCTGGTTCTTCAGGTATCACAACAGAGTAAACACTCCGAGCATCAGAAATCACAGCAGTCACCTCAAAATGTCGAAGAAGCAAAAATAAACTCATACATTGAGAATCAGTTTGTCTTGCAGCAACAGATAGATGACCTCAAGGGTTTAAAAGAGAAAGAGAGTCAAAAAGTAGATGAGCTGAGGCAGCAGCTAGACTCTCAAGATCTGCAGATAAATACTCTAAAGAGAGCAGCTGAGACTTATGAAGCAAAGCTGTCCGCTTTAGCTTCCACGCCTCAAGGGGCTGACGCCACCAAACTTTGGAATGATTTGTACCAAAACACTTTACACGAGAAGGACAATCAACTCCTCGAGCAAGGTTTCATGATCAAACGATTCCTAGAAGATATGAGAATAAAAGATAAAGAGGTGAATGAGCTACGGGTGACCAAGTCAAGACTGGAAAGGACGCTGAATGAATACTCTGTAGCTGCCGCTGCACATCAGAGGCAGCTGTTTGTTATGAGCGCGAGCAATGCTGAACTGAGTGAGACTGCAGAACTTATGACTGTGCAGGTGAAGGAGCTTGGTGCTCAGGTGGAAAGAATAGAACAGGAAAAAAACATAGTGAAGCGACAGCTTGCTGACAAAGAAGACATGATTTCCCAAAAGCAGCTCAGTCTACAGCAAATGCAAAAGATAAATGCTGATATGGAAGCTCAGCTGTTCCTTTTACAGTCTCAAAATGACAAAATTCAAGCTGACTTTGAGAAGCAGGAGGGAATTTCTCTGCAACTCAAAACACTCCTTAAGAGCAAAGATGCGGAGATCTCCTCTCTGCTGTCCTGTAAGGATGGACAAATGTCAGGATATCTGGAGCAACTGCAGGCTAATTATCGTAACCAGGTGTCTGTTTATGAGGACAGGCTGACATCTTTACGATACCAAAAGGAAAAGGCTGACAAGGAATTGAGAGGGCTCGAGGCCAAGGTCAGAAGTCTGCAAATTAAAGTAGACAGATCTATCCAGGAAAAGGAGCAGATGGAAGCAAAGATAGAGTCATTCAAGAACTCAATGGCGTCTTTGCAGAGCGAACGGGAGCGGCTCATGTCAGAATACAGAATACTTGAAGCAAAGAGTCAGTTAGGGTTGAAGGGTAAAGAGGGCTCTCCTGATGGGGAAGGTGGTGCAGCCAAAGGCCTTAAACACGAAATTCGAAAACTGTTACATCAGATGGATGATCTCAATTCTGAGAATGCTATGCTCAGGGCTCAACTAGTCCGATACAGAGAGGATTTAAATCAAGTTCTGTCCCTCAAGGACAACCAGTTGAAGGTACTGCTAAAGAAGCAACAGGAGGTGATCAAAAACCTTGAAAACCAAAAGGCTGTGGCTGAAAAGCAGCACAGAGAGTCTCGGCTGGAACTGCAAAAGGAAGAAGAAGCGAGCAACACATTAAAGGCAGAGAATTCTAAACTTAAAGCTCATGTGTCCAAACTGGAAGCTGAAATATTGACTCAGAGAAAGGAAAGAGCATCAACAAACGAGGGGAAAGTGATTGCTGACTTGCAGGAAGCCATTGCGGCCAAAGCATCTGAATGTAAGGACCTTCAGCAGAAACTTATTTCTCAGAAGCTCTTAACTGACGAGCTCAAAGACAAAATGCAGCAGCTGGAAAATGAAACAGACAAAAAGCTAACTGAAGCCGAAGATAGGTACAACAGTGAGCTGGACGCCTTTGAGCGTGATGTAGAACTGATGAGAAATGAGCGAGAGACAGCTGATCAGAGGGTGGCAGAGCTTGCTAAAGACCTACTCGAAATGGAGCAGCAGTTATCAGAGGCTAAATCGCAACACAAAGGCTTGAAGGCTCAGAATGAATCCCTGTGCAAGGCCATGGCTGCTTTGCAGAATGACAGAGACCAGCTCATTAAGGACTTCAAAGATCTGAGGCAGAGATATGATGAAGAACTCAGAGGAACACAGGCAGCATTAAACAAGGTTGAGCACAGTCTGCAGGATGCCACCTCAGACTTGGCCATGTTTGCCAAAGAGAGGGACATCCTTGTTCATAAATTAAAAGCTGTTGAGAGTAAAGATGCACACACAGAGCTGAACAAGTTATTGGACGAGGTGTCGAAGGCCTTATTAGAAAAGGAAAGAGAACTGAAAAAGGTCGTTTTGGAAAATGACACTTACAGCAGGCAGCTGTCGGCATTCTCCAGATCCATGGCCAGCCTCCAAAACGATCGTGAACGGTTGATGGATGAATTGGCTGGAGCTAAAAGAGTGGTTGAGTCCAGGCAAGGGTCCACCCCAGAGACTGTTGGTGCCTCAAGTGTGGAAAAGTCAAAAGGAAGTGGCGTCAGTGCCTTGGAGACTGAGACAGATGGGCTGGTAAGTCCAGTCATCAGCTATGTTTCAAGTTTGGCTGTTGCTTGCACATCTTTCTGTGCTGTGGTTCTGTTTTACAAACAGCATGCAGGGTCAGCTTAGATGTGTTTTTGGTTTGACATACCATTGCTTTGACTTGCATGGTATTTATTTTTGTTGGAATGCACATGCTATGGTGTCTGTGAAAAGCCAGTTCAATAACATAAATGTTTAATGCATTGTTTTATCTTTGTGACTGAAGACATTTTCTTTCCTTTTAATGTCATTGCAGGGGATGAGGCAGAAAATGGAAGAACTGCAACAAACAGTACACAAAGAAGTCAGCAGCCACCAGGACAGAACAGCAGATCAAAGGTAAAAGAAGGAAAAAGACTTCCTATGGTTGAAGTTATAGAAGTGTCACCTTTCCCAAAGCTGCTTGCGTCAAAGGTTTTTCCATACAGCAGAAATAAGAAAACCTTAACAAGTAGGAGGTGTGATATACAGTATTTGCCAAAACTGTAGTAAGCACTTGTAGAATTAATTCTGTTGGCTTCTGCCATCTATGTGCTGGTATGGAAAGTTGACTGCAGACTCTAGCACTATTGTGCACACTGCTTAAATTCATTTACACTTTATTTTTTAAAGATACTAAAGGTTTTTCTGTTACTTAGGTCTGATGCTGAGAGGAAGGACCTGCCAGTCAAGGTAAATTACACTTTTCAGTTTTCCTCCTTTGTCTGGAGACTATATGATCTACATCATAGTTGTGTTTTTAAGCTTTGAGAAAATTTTTTCAGATGTTCACTTAGACTCAAGGATTCACTGATTAGTTTCTGGTCTTCAAAGGCCAAGTTCACTGTGACCTTAATCTTGTAATCTTGAATATGTAGAATCTGTAGACAATGGATGAGATTTTTTTTAGTACCTGAAGTTTTCTGCTTTTTATTCAGTCTTTCATTTTTATTCATTTAGTTGAGAGGAGCAGGGAAAGCTTTGCTGAAATGCAGTCTTGAAAGTACTGGCTATCATCTGACTGCAATTTCACTTTTTATGTCATTTTATATCTGTCAAGTTCACAATGTCATCAGGATGTTCTGTAAAAAAAAATTCTGACTCATTATTCAACACCATACAGTTTCTATACATGTATCATGTCTTCTCTGCATGTGTGTGTAAACTGAGGTTATTATTGCTAGATAAAACTAAACTACAATCTAGAACTAACTTTGAAAAAACAATGTAGTGAACGGTACAGTCACAGTGGCTCAGCTGTCATCCTAAAAATAGGACAGCAACCTCCTTGCAATTAGGAAAACTTGGTGGTTGCCCGGTGATTGAATTAAATTTTTTTCACATTTGGTGATCGATTGCAAGTAGTTGTAATCACCAAACCGCCAAACCACCCAAAGCTTGAGTGACCAACTGGTCACCCAGCGGTTTGGCGTGCAACACCTTCAACCTCTGGGTGACCACTTTTGATCACAAGGTGATTGCACAGGTCTCCTGGTAGGAGGCAACACACAATCGCAGTCCGACTTGGACTGACTGCAGTCATAGTAAGACAGATTGGCGAAGGTTTGCAAATAATTGCCGTCTAATTTTATAAATGTTGACAGATTGCCATCACGTTGCAATCGATTTGAGTCTGTGCCAATGAGCGCAACTTGTCTGCAACACGTCTCTTTGCAGTAGGAAACTCGACACAACTGGTTCCCAACTGGTTGCATTTTGGTTGTATTTCTATATAAAAGCAATGTTGCTGAGCGCCTATGTCATTATGCAGTGAAATTGCTGTACTGCAGCAACTACGTCACTATTTGTGGAGGAATTTATGAATTTCTGTTTGAAATCTGAGGTTCTGGCTGGTTTCTGAATGTAAGTAGTTAATGTGAATTTCTGTTTAATGTCAACAGACAGCAACAGATTTATGATTTTCTGAGATTTATCACAGTTAATCACTGTATTATCACATATTGCATGTAATTGCCAGCTTGACCCCATTCCATCACAAATTAATTGCAGACTGACTCTGTCTTATTGCTGTTTTATCGCCATTTTGATGCTTTGAAGGTGGCAACTGACAAACCTGGTCCCCGTCTTCGAAACAACCATTTCAAAGGCAACGATGGCAAGTTCATTGCTTATGGTTGCAATAATTTTGGTCCTGTTGCGGCCTCAACCACTTTTTTTCCTACTGTGACTGTAGCATAAATGAAATAAAATTAAAACTAGACTTGAAAAAAATCCCGTAATCTAATGAAAATGTCTTTGCTTACTTACAAAACAAGATGGGAGGTTGCCATTGGCAGAATACCATAAGTGGAAGATTCCTGTCAGTGGAGCAACTCTAGAAAAGTGTTGTTTTCATGAAATCTGTTTAACTCCCTGATGGAGGCTTGTTTGCCAGAACACATTGGTGTTTTTTAGGGTAAACATGACCATGTCATGACAGTAAAGGCATTTAAAATGTTATTTTTTTAAAAAGAGTGATTTAGAGTTCTTTATTTATTTATTCATTTATATTTTTACTGACCTTCATCAAATTTCAACTTTGTTTAAAGCTTCATTTTACAGTAATTTTTACAGTGGCTGTCAATTAGTCTTGAAATATGGGAAAAGAAACCTTATGTTCTTATTTTTTCTCTTAGACAAATGTATTTTTTTTTCCCAAATACTGATAGTTTTGCAAATAACCACATCTTATTCAGTTTTTAATATTTGTAAAACACAAATATTAAAAAATATTTCTTCTTTCCTTTTGTCTTTGTCTTTTTTTGCCTTCCATACCGCAGGAAACCGTTGCCTTAGTGGGTCAGAGTGGTCTGGAGGAGGTGGTGAGTCGGTTGGATGCAGAGAGGAGGCAGCTTCACAGTGATCTGCAGCGCTGCATGTATGAGATTCAGCAACGAGACCAGTATTTCCAACAGCTCAACACCAAGGTATGAAACAGCTGAAGGTGATTGCACTTCTTAAAGCCAAAACCACCCGAGTGTGCAGCTAGTCCTGTGTAAGCTGGTGAATCTTGTAAGATGTGGGCAGTGTGGGCGAGCTGTTTGATTGAAACACACTTCATTAAACTTCAGATGTTCAAGGTTTGATTTCATGACTTTTTTTTTTTCCCCATTTTCTACAAAATATACAAGTTGAAAAATAGGAATGAAAGCATTTCTTTAAAAATAAAAAAGGAAAATGAAAGGAATGCTGAATAACTATAAATATAAAAAACACTCAAACACATCTTCTCCCCTTTGGTTCATCAATACAGTTGCAGCAGGCAATGGAGGAGAAAGGTGCTGTTACAGCTCAGCTAAGGGCTGTTTCCCAAACTCTGAGGGACACCCAGAATCGCTGCCATTGGCTGGAAAGCCAAGTCCAAGGCCAGGCACAGGTAAAGATCCTCAACATGTGCATGCTGCTTATTAGAGTCTTAGAGTAAAAATCAGAGTCTGAGCTCCCACTGAATTCTGTATGTAACTAGCTTGCACAGTTGTTGTTATGTTATTTCGTTACTCTGTAGGCTCTTAAAATGTTACGTGTATGTACCTGTAATACTGTGTTCATTACCTTCAGGGTTTACTTCATACTGAAGTTGCACCAGGGGCCCCACAGGAGAAGAGCAACGACTCCATGTTAAGTGAAAGTGCTGAAGCCAGTCAGCTCAGAGAAAGGTGACAAAAACAGCCCTTCTGTCTTCACTTTGGTTGTCTGTGATGTCTGCACACTTGGTTGAAGTCATATAAATATTAACATTATCTTTGTGTGTGGTTGTGTTTAAGACTGCTGGAGGTGGAGCTGAGTCTGGCAGATGAGAGAGCCAGGAGAGAATCGGCTGAGGAGGCTTTGCGTCTCGCTGAGGACAGAGCAAAGAGGTTGGAGCCAAATGGACTTACCCATACACCTGTCTCTTATTCACCTGCACAAAGTGTGCAGATGTTTAATGCATTTTTTTTTGTTGTGCAGTGTTGGCTCGAATCTGTCCAGGGATAGTCACAGGGACTTCAGTATCGAGATGGAAACTGAGGAGGAGTGGGAAGCTCTAAGTCTCAACCCAAATCAGCCTCTCATAACACGAAAGGTACTCAGTAGACAGCTGTGTTTACGTTTTCACTCATTTACTCACCGTATGAAAGTCTGTTAGGACCCAAAACACATGACCACTGCCTGTGTAAATATGGAACCCACGTGAATGTACAACACTGTTTTTATTTTTATTTATTTATTTATTTTCTGGCAGTTGGCTTTTGAATAAGGGTGTGTTTTTCAGTGGAGGAGTAGTGTAACAACAGCTTCTACTGAGAATGCTGCATTATGTCATTGTGTTTAAAGTGCAGTTTTCAGAGTTGCCAACAGCAGCTGCTGTGCTATGGAGAAGTCATAGAAATTCATGACAAGTGAAACTAGTTCATAGCATCTTCTCAATTCTGTGGAGCAAAAATGAAGCATGAAGATCAGTCAAAAATTACAGCTGCTGGAAAAATGAAATCTCAGAGAAAATGATGCTGACAACTTAAAAACTGACAGGTGAGAGTGTGAGTCTGTGACTAATAGATGAGAGAGACAAATATGTTTCTTCTATTATGAGAGCAAATTATGACAACTTATTTGGCCCATTATACGTCCTAGTGATATGTAAAAACGTACATTTCATTAGGATGTGGCTAATATGTGGTGCAATTATGGAGATGTCTTGCTTGCACTTGTTGGATCTCCTCAAGACAGCGAGCCTTCAACTTGATTGAGCATTTTCTCCTGGTTGCACTGCCGCCTTCGAGCTTAGACACTGGGGGCTCAACTTAAGACTACTGTTTGGCCTCTGGGTTTTAGCTGGAGCTGCAGCTCTCATCGCCAGTGAGGATCCT
Source organism: Paratilapia polleni (assembly GCA_015106735.1). Classification (NCBI taxonomy): domain Eukaryota; kingdom Metazoa; phylum Chordata; class Actinopteri; order Cichliformes; family Cichlidae; genus Paratilapia; species Paratilapia polleni. The sequence goes on along the minus strand of VUQI01051176.1, from coordinate 9,197 downwards.
TCATGTAAAGGTTGGCGCAGTTTGCACAGAAGTCGGTGTTTGGAAGTTTGATGCTGTAGTGAAATCACAGACATACATTTAAGTGTTCAGAATAAGGCAGAGGAGCATTTTAGAAAAAACAGCAGCTCTGGGAGGGGTGCTGAGATTCAGGAGGAGACAACCTTGAAGAAAATAGTTTTTTTTTTTTGTTTTTTTTTTGAAGTCGCAGAACTTTTTGCAAAAACTCCTGAGATTGAAGTGATTAAAATCACAAAAATAAAACCTTTTCAAATGAAGAAGAAACATTATTTTCTCTATGTAAGGGGAAAACTCTGAGATCACTCCACAGAGACTGCAGGGATATTGCCGGTTATATCATCCACTTCAGTTGGAAAATATCAGACCCTTAAACATTCTAAGGAGGGACAGAGTATGTGCTGTACAGGCTGTGGAACTGAAAAAGCAAGATCATTACCATATACTTTGGGAATACCCCGGACTTCCAACTACTAGGGATCTGTGATAGAAGAGATGGGCTTTCCTAAAACTTCTGTTTGCGACATTCCCGTTTTCCAGTACTCCCTTATAAACTAAAGTGATGCTGTTCTCAGAGAATATTTATAGAGTATTTTTTTCCTCTTTAATAAGAGAAATTCTAAGTTCTTTTTTCAGAGTATTAACAAGGTATTAACTGCCTTTTTTCATTTATCTAGCTTTACCTACAGTGGCTCTAATACCCCATCATAGAAAAGGCTTAATGAGGACTCGCTTGTCCCCCAATAAGTCTTGTTAGTCCTATGATCAAGGTCACCTTATATTCAGGCCAGTGCAGTAAACCCTTGATCAGAACGTCTGCAGTGTAAGTGTAAGCAGTTCTCTGATTGCTTCTGTCTGTGCTTGCAGGTGAAAGGCGGGATGGTGGCGTGTCGACGGTGGCTCAGAGGCAGGAGCCTTTACTTCTCCAGGCTGCTGACAAGTCGCGCTCGCTCTCGATATTTCTTTTTGGCTTACTTGCTCACCATACACGTGCTCGTCCTCATGTGCCTCACTGGTGCCCTGTAGCAAAGTCATTTTGGGAAATAACACAGACTGGCTGAAGGGAAAATCTGAAAGTTAAAAGAGGGGCCTTTGTTTTCCAGCTAATAAATTTCTGTATTGATGCATACATGGTAAAACACTAAAACCGGCACATTTGTGAGCTTTTAGACGTTCTCTGTTAAATGTGATGTATTTGTTTTATTTAGTTTTTGATTTCCTCTATGGAAAATTTCTTTTCACCTGTTTTATTATGTTTGTAAGTAAACCAAGCCTTAAAGCAGTTTGTGTTGAAGGAAGCAAGCGGATTCCTGGATTCGTTGCCCTTGCTTGGCTACAGTTTTTTGTTTTGAGAGCCGCACTGGAAAGGAGATAAGAAAAGAAAGCCTCAGTGTTTGATGTAACCCTCATGTAAAAGCTGCACAAGGTGCAGAAAGCCATATCCACCCTTAGTTAACACTACTCTCTGAATTGTTTGAAATCTCCTCTACACACCAGCTGCTGCTTTCCTCATTTGCCTGAGTTCATGAGTTGCACATAATCACTTAATCGAAATGCTGAGTTCAAACTATGCACTGAAACTCCAAATGTGTCTATAATCATCTCGTGGAAGCTCAGAAGCACTACACCTCTCCCACTCTGTTCCCTTTAAACTGTAAAGCCAAAGGTGTCTGTATTCTTTCTTTGGCAAGCACCCTCATGCCTGTTAAAGCTAGTGGGAGACATGATATGCTCAAGTTAACTCCAGTATCATGGTGTGCCATTGAAAATGTACTGCAACAAAGCAGGAGATATGAATTGTTTGTATTTAAGTTTTTCCTGTATTTATGTGTGCATCCACAGAAAGCACGCTGTACAGTACTATTTATGTATATATGATTTCTATCCTGTCTGCCTGATGTTTGATGACTGTACATTTCTTCTTGATTGTTTAGAGTATAAAAACATGGTTGATAAGAAAATGGGTTTTTCATAAAATAAGCTCAACTAACAAGCCAGAAATCCTTCTTTCTTTTACAAACAGTGCAAATGATGCAAAAAAAAAAACAAAAAACAGTGCAAACAAGGGGCAGAAAATGCTTTCTGGCTTGTTAAGTGATGCAGTTTTGTTGAAAAATACGCGGTTATGAGATACATTTGTGTTGTAACTATCTGTATATGAAGGGTTTGATCAATGGACAATGACCTAAATCTATTTATAAAAAAAAAAAAAGGTTAACTACTGAAAATTGTTCAGATGGCATATTTTCTCTACTGCCTCTATTTTTAAAAGTTAGCGAAGCAGTTGGCCTTTTGATCACTTGAGGCTTAACTTGGTGCAATACTGTGTCGAGGGTGAACTTTTTCTGATCACAGTTCACCATCTGGAACGGAATTTAATAAAGCTCATTGAAGTTTTCTGCCCACATGATGTGTATTTTACTAAGTCTGTAGTGACCAAAAAGTGGGTTTCAATTAACTCTGAAATATTGATCACAACAAGGCCATGTATTAAAACGCATGGATGGAGTTTTATAAAACAGTCTAATTTAATTCAAAACTCTGCACTACATAAATCCTCTAACAATACTAGAAATAACAAATCTAAAATGGGACATTAAAAGCTTTCATATTTGATGAAATACATTTCATTACTTGAGAGTGTTGCATACTGTACATTTCAGACTCCACTTTTTTAGCATACATATTTTTGCCAATTAATTCCACAAACAAGCTATAACAGAGTGAAAAGATGGAGGTTGCACATTGAGCTACTGAAAATCAATCTCAGGTCCTTCATGATGCCAGTTGAGCTCAAGTGCAGCCTGTTTGCTCTGACTGCCCTTGAGATATCTCTAGACCGTTAAACTGATGCCAGCTATAGCAGCACATTTAATTTTTCTAGAAAAGGCCCGTAATACATTTGGAGTGGGGCCTTGAGCTTAGTTAGCTAATCAGTAGTAGCTAATTAAGCAACAGTTAAACAGCCAACGCTACCAAGCTTGGTTAGGCCTCATTGACATAGGCTCAGAGAACGGTTGGTGACCACCTGGCAACCATTGGTCGCTAGGGAAAAATGAGTAGTCCCTGACTGATTGGCATGTGGTTGTGGGAGGTTGGTGGCTGTCGCTAGGTGAAACTGGACACAAAAAGGCATGTGGTGCACCGAAAACATCCTTGCAATGGCTTTGGTTCCTAGGAGATTGCCGTGGCCACCTGTAGTTTGTATGAAAGACGCCGACTGCTCGATAAGCCGTAGTGAAACGGTTCAGAGTGCAACGAAAACCAGAAACGACCGTTCAACTAAGTCAAAGTTGCACCTTTTGAAATATGTTGGTTTCAGTGGTAAGGCACAACTTTTACGTTGAAGGCAAATGTTCTCCGTTTCTGCTTTGCATCACACTTTTTCAAGTTTCACTACAGGTCGGTGGTTAGTTAGCGAGTGTTTGTAGACAAGTCGGCATTTTCCGTGCAAACTGGGCAACCGCGGAGATCTCCTAGCAACCAAAGCAATTGCAAGGAGGTTTCTGGTGCAACACCCTGTGTCCAACAGATTTCACCTAGTGACAACCAGCAACCACTCGCCAACCAGTCGGGGAATACACACTTTCCCTAACGACCGGAGGTTGCCAGGGGGTCGCCGACTGGTCTCTGGGCCTGTGTGACTGTTCTTCACATAGATACAGATAACCTGCTAGTTAATACGATATAAAATACTACAACTGAATCACAGACTTCTTGGATCAGCTGTCAGTACAATTAATGGCACAGCTATATTATGTGTCAGGTAATAAAAAGGCTCCAAAAACCCCCAACACGGATAAAAGGTCCAGTTCATTACTGATATTCTCAAAGCCCAGAAAGCTATAGCCATGTGTCAGTCAAAGCTACCAAAGCTTTTCAGCACAACACACAACACCAGTGCCTCACGGTGGCGGCAGCATCTTGCCAAAGGGCTGCTTCTACACAGGAGTAAGGATGGAGAGGTCTGTTTAATTATAACTCAAAAGCTGCCGTAGAGTGCATGTCTGGGACCAAGATTTACTCATAGACCATACATTAATGATGCACATAGCCACCATGACATTAGCCCCTGATCAGTAAAGGCTTGTTTTCTCACAACAGCGAAAGCTGTCGCTTCTTGATGCCAGATGTCACAAACACGTAAAGGTGGTTCTGACTGAGAAACTGAGGGACACTGCACCCTCATTGACTAACGACAACTTAATTCAACGTAGAAAAGTAGCCGATCTGCAGCCTGGGAGTAGCAAAAAATGTGGGGATGTGGGAAAATGTGTTCACTGAGTACAGAACATGATATTGTGTGCACACAAGATAGAATTTGTTCCCATGTTTTGATTAAAGCTGCAGTAGAATCCAGAAAACCCATCTATGAAAATAACAAAACAAAACAGAATTTGGTCAAAGGTTGCAGTCATCAATTTGAATTTAAGATGATGACGCCCTTTAGAATCACTTGCTGAACTTTATAATAGCTTTTTTACATCCTAGAGGTTGGAAAGCAGCCATAATAGCTCATGTAACATCTGCTAATATATTGTAGAATGTAGTTGGCTAAATCTACAAACAGCAGTAAACAGCACAGGCTAACTGATAACAGCTTGTCCACTATGAATAATCTACTGGAGCTCACAATACAAATTATCTGCTATGTCATTTCGTCTCACTGCACTGCTACACTGGATCTTAATGTTCACCCACCGGCCAAATCTCATCTTAACTCCTGCCCCTTGGACTACTGCTCTGGACTGTGATTAGCCAAAGTGTATTATAACATGCTAGATTTTCTAAAGCCTGGAAACAAAGACAAGAGGAAGTGCAGGAGTCAGTATGCTTAAGGGTTAAAATCCTTCTCACATGCAAAGTCCTGACCAGGTCCCATCACCATTAAAGACCCTATGGTACCATATTATCCCGACAGAGCACTTCACTCTCAGGCTGTAGGTTTACTTGTGGTTTCAAGAGTTTCCAAAACTAGAACAGGAGGCAGAGCCTTCAGTTATCAGGCTCCTCTCCTCAGGAACCAGCTCCCTCACCACTTATGGTTAGGGCTGGATCAGGGGACCCTGAACTTATCCCTTAGTTATGCTGCTGCAGGATCATGCTGCTGGGGGACTTCAAGTGAGCAACTGAGCACTTGTCCTCCTCTCTCCTCTTTTCACTCCCCATGTGTTTACTGTTGCATGTCATTAACTTTGTCTGCTCTCCCGACCCTGGTTCTAACAGGTCTCTTCCTGTTATAAGGGAGTTCTTTCTCCCCACTGACACCCATAGACCGTATACAAAGGAAAGATGTCGCTACTGTGACGTCCACCACTGGTTTTTGACTCCACATTTCGAAGCTTCGAAGTTAGGTTTTTAAGAGTCAGAAGTGGCAATATTTGGATAAGAGTGTGGAGTGCTAAGTTATCAGCTAAGAGTAGCAAGCTTGATTAGCAAGCTGCATTCTGTGTGCAATACACAGACACACATATCTGCTAATTAGTGCTAATTAGCAGACTAATAAAATAATAGAATTTCACTCACCAGAACTGAAGCACGGGCTTCTGCCATGTTTACCTCACAGAAAGTATCATTTGTCAGCACAGAGGTCCAGGTAAGTGACTCCAATTAGCGGAGCTGAGGCTTAGCACACACCAGTTGGCTACAGCTGCCTGTGTTAGGACACTGGTCAATCAAAGCAGCCACGCCTCAAACTGCAGTATCTAGATAGATTAAGCTGTAAAAAATATCCCCCACTGTATAGTTGTTTTGAAGGGTCAAACTGTCCATAGAGACCAAAACCATTCTCTGTAGCAGGCTGTAAACATGTTTTGGATGCTGTAACATTGGTCATTTTAACATGGGAGTCTATGGGGATTGACTCGCTTTTGGAGCCAGCCTCAAGGGGCATTTAGGCAAACTGCAGGTTTTGGCACTTCCATGTTGGGGCCAACAGTAACTCAAATAACCACTTGTTACAACAAAGGTATGCAGAAGAGCATCTCTGAAAGTACACCACCATGAAGCAGATGGGCTACAGTAGCTGAAGACCACAGTGGCTGCCACTCCTGTCAGCTAAGAGCAGGAAACTGAGGCTACAATTCTCATGGGCTCACTAAATTTGGACAACAGAAGATTGTTGCGTGGTCTGATGAGTCTTCATTTCTGCTGTGACATTTGGATGGTGAGGTCAGAATTTGATTCATCCCGCCTTGTATCAACGGTCAGGCTGGTAGTGGTGGTGTAATGGTGTGGGGGATATTTTCTTGACACACTTTGGGTCCTTTAGTACCAACTGAGTATTGTTGCTGACCATGTCCATCCCTTTATGACCACAGTGTACCCATTCTCTGATGGCTGCTTGCAGCAGGAAAACGTGCCATGTCACAAACTCAGATCATCTCAAACTGGTTTCTTGAACATGAGAAAGAGTTCACTGTACTCAAATGGCCTCCACAGTCACTAGGCCTCAATCTAATAGAGCACCTTTGGGATGTGGTGGAATGGGAGTTTTGTATCATGGATGTGCAGCTGACAAATCTGCAGCGACTGCGTGATGCTCTCATGTCAATATGGACCAAAATCTCTGAGCATTTTGTTGAATCTATGCCACAAAGAACTAAGGCAGTACTAATAAAGTGTACCTAATAAAGTGGCTGGTGAGTGTATATTACTTTGTAACATAACAGCAGTGCATTACAGGCTTTTCATTTAAGTTTTTGATGTATGATGTAATATCAACATGAAGCCACTAGATGGCAAAGTCTTTCAAGGTGTAAAACAACCCTTTTCTGTTGCTGGGTGGTATTTTTGTATTATGTCAGATAGCCATGAATGGGCAAATGAGAGAGGTGGGTTCTGTATCTCATCCATATGTGTACCATTGTTCATGAATTTGGCCCATTTTCCCATTCTATTGCAGTTATTTCAGCTGTGGGATACAATACTGTAGCTAATTTAATGCCTGTAAGGCCCGTCTTCGGCCTCATAAATATTCATGTAGAAATTCTCCCTTTCTTCTCTTTTGTGACAGGATCTCATCTTGTACACCACGGTGTCCTGTTTGAGTCAGAGGGGCAGATATGTGGAGGGGTGGACAATCTATGACTGCTATTGTGCTCCTCTATAGAAGCCCTCAGCTTCTGATCAGAGAGGGATTACATCTCTTTACCTTCCTGTAGATTTTTCATTACTGAAGAGACACATTTCCTTCAAGCTTATTACCACCTTGTAGTAGCACTGAGTTTGTCTTTCTTGTGTGTGAAAGATGGCACAGTCCAAGATAGACTTTTCTTTTTGTTACTGACAGGGATGAATCACCCATTTCCACATTTTAAAGACCAAACTGTGTGATCTCACACTCAGACTGACACAAAGTCAACTTGGTTTGGATCTCGTGGCTTCTGGAGGAAACCGCTCAGACTCGGTTCTAATAAAAGAAGGAAATCTGCATCTCGGTTTCGCTCCTGCAGCCTTCAGCTCCCTATCTCTCTCTTTCTCAGCCAGAGTGAAAACAGTCCTCCAGTTGCCTGTGACCCACTTGCCTCCAGCACCAGAGGAAGAGAACCGGAGGAGTAGGAGAAAAGGGGCGGGGAGGAGGTAGAGGTGAAAACATGTGGGAGACTGCTATGATTAATGTGCTTTCAGAGATGGAGTGAGTGAGAGAGAGAGAGCAGTGAACAAGGGCACCTGTGATATGTGGTGGTGGTGGAGAGAGAACAAGTAGGCTTCGGTAAGGTATGCTCAACAAATAAATGACCCCATCTTCATCTTAATGCATCCATGTGAAACAGTGAAGCAAGCCAATATAATGAAAGTAATTCTGCAGAAATTATACCTGCAAAAGTCAGAGTGATAGCTTAACATCAGATGATTTTTCTTCTTCACTGGATAAGAACTCCACTCTCCCCTCTTTACCTGTGTGTTATTTAATCGCCATTAAGACACAAATGTGAATTCTCCTCTGACACTGCTTGTGGAGTCAGTGATTTCTAAGATTTCAGGGAATCAGGTGAGACTCCTCAAATAAATCAGCTGAGATGCCATCATCACTCATCCTACTTTTATCCTCCTGATACCGGAAGATCGATGGCACCACTCCTGACCTCCACCTTGCCACAAAGGAGGGGGTCGATTCAATTCTGATTCTCCCAAATGTTAACAAAGCTATCAACAAACACTGTGATGTATTGCTGCATCACTTCTTCAAAGTCTTCAGACCTACAGCCTGGGATTGATTTCTCCTGTCTTACAAAAACTTTCTTTTTCCATCATGCTTGCACTTATGGTGTTCCACAAGGGTCAGTGTTAGCATGCTCTCTCATATTCTTAGTTTCTTTGTCTTATTCTTACTGCTGCCAGCAAGAATAACAGTCTAGAATGTTTGCTAAACTTTATTCATCAGTTTGCAACTAACTTTTCCTGCTGTTTGGTGCTGACAGCGGTCCACAGCAACCCTTAACACAACACTAACATCTGTTTGAGGACAGATAGAGAAAATCTTTACCACCTCATATCACATTACCTGCATTCATTTTAGATTTAGTCTCCTTATTTTATCATATTTGGATTTTGACTATTTCACTATTTTCTATTAATTGAACTCCTTCTTCTTTTGATTGACATTTTTTGGTTGTGAACTGTTTGTGATCAGACAGCTGTACAGTGTTTACTTTACAGACTTGTGATAAGATCTAAAAATGTTTATGCTATTCCATATATATATACATACATACACACACACATATATATATATATATAGTTTCCTAGACATATATAACAACATTGAGATTCGGTTAAAATTTGAAGAGTGAAAAGCTGTCTTTTCAGATCATTTTACAAAAGTAAAAGGACACTTTTCAGCACCTCCACAAACTCATGTTTTTATATATATATATATATATATATATATACATATACAGCTCCGGAAATAATTAAGAGACCACTGCAAAATTATCAGTTTCTCTGATTTTCCTATTTATAGGTATATGTTTGAGTAAAATGAACATTTTTGTTTTATTCTATAAACTACTGACAACATAACTCCCAAATTCCAAATACAAATATTTTCATTTAGAGCATTTATTTGCAGAAAATGAAAAATGGTCAAAATACCAAAAAAGTCCAGTGTTTTCAGACCTCAAATAATGCAAAATAAAACCAAAACAAGTTCACCAAGACTGGTGGAGAGCATGCCAAGA
>VUQI01051175.1:0-18431 GCA_015106735.1 Paratilapia polleni | reverse complement strand
TGTCCTGCTGGAAAAAGCAATCCTCAGAGTTGGGGAACATTGTCAGAGCAGAAGGCAGCAAGTTTTCTTCCAGGATAACCTTGTACGTGGCTTGATTCATGCGTCCTTCGCAAAGATGAATCTGCCCGACTCCAGCCTTACTGAAGCATCCCCAGATCATCACCGATCCTCCACCAAATTTCACAGTGGGTGCGAGACATTGTGGCTTGTAGGCCTCTCCAGGTCTCCGTCTAACCATTAGACGACCAGCTGTTGGACAAAGCTGGAAATTAGACTCATCAGAGAAGATGACTTTACTCCAGTCCGCTATGGTCCAATCCTTATGGTCTTTTGCAAACTTCAGCCTGGCTCTTTCCATGAATCAAGCCACGTACAAGGTTATCCTGGAAGAAAACTCAAACATACACTGTACATATTTTCACCAGTATTCAGTGGTCAGAGGTGACTTTAAAGAGGAGACGTCAGGAGGACAGGGGAAACATGTGCAAGGTCAATCAATCATAATGTAAGTCTGGATAGACAGTCTGACACTCTGATGTGAAGTTTACATCAGAGGCTGTAGGCATCCTCAGGTAACTCTCCCAGCAGTTCATCCAGGTCATCATCTGCATCCCAGCCTGGGATTTTCCGGAGTTGTATATTGTTGTATATTGTTAGGAAAATGGGAAATAGGTGATTTATTGAATCATGGGCGAACATACATGGAAATGCAGTATATAAGGCAAAAACAGAGTTTTTATAATTCGAACGAGCTTGAGAGTCAATATTTGGTATGATCACCTTTATTCTCCAACACAGCCTGAGCTCTCTTAGACAAGCTTTCTTGTGTAATTTCACATACCTCTGAAGATGGTCAGGTAAAAGGACTGGACTGAAAATGAGTGAAAAAGCAGCCAATGTCCAAAGAAAAACCTTCACAAAGCCTGGAGAACTAGTGCTCAAGACCACTTTAAAAAATCACAAGAAAGCCTGGCTCCTTGGAAGCAAAATATAACAAAATGAGGGCTGGCTTAAGACTTTTGCAACACTGTAAACCTCAGCCTCATTTATGAATATGCAGATTGGTTCCTGCCTCGCCCTCCACAGCTTGCTTACAACCTGACCCCATCCTCCCTCTCCATCTGTGAGCCCCACTCACTCACAAGTTCTCTTGCTACGTGCAGGGGAGACATAGCGCCGGTCTACACTGTGTCTTATTAAACAGGCGAGGAAAATCTTACGTGGTAAATCAAGAACTCTGGCAGAAACACAGGGTTTCAGCGCGTCATAGGAGGAAAAAAAAAAAGCGTGAAACACAAAACACAGACCAGAAGTGTCTGGAGTACATTAGCTAGGTGGTAGCTGTTAAGACTAAACAACCTTCTTCACAAACAAAGCGTTTAAATGGGTTAAAACCTGGTGGGGAAGCTTTTACATAACCTAGGAACAAGTTGTTGTCAACTCGAGTAACATTATGTTCACTTCACCTGTTTCTTCCTCTCCTCTGCTCCACATGTCTACTCAGCTCTGCTCATAACACACACAGAGGGAGGCAGAGGAAGCACACATGATGTTGAGAGTAAAGGAAAGCAGCAAAACAGACTGGGAGTACATTATCAGTAATCATAAGTTCAAAACACTTGACAGTTGTGTCAAGTTGAGCAAACCCCTTTGACAGTGGTGAAAAACTGAACTTCTAGTTGTAAATCAGTAAAGCAAAATGGCAAATGAAATAAGAAAAAATAAATATGAAATTGCAATTATTATTTTTTTAAATTATAGTATTTCAAGGCTTGCCTTTTCTTCTGTTTTTGTGTAGATGCAGCATGAGAGCATTTTTTGTACCCTCTAGAAAAACATATTATAATTACTTGTAAGAGATAGTCCTTAACAGTATGTGCGGACGGCTTTGAAATACCTTGAATAATATGCAGCAGATGGTGTCATTTGCTTAATCCACTACCCTTCACATCGGTTTGAATGTTTTAGAGCCAACTTTTGCTTTCAACTTTCATTACATTAGTTAGGGGCAAAACTGTTGGTTTTGATTAAATGCTTGCTGTCTAACAAGTATTCTTATATCACGTAACACTTAACACCACAAGAAGATTTTTAGGGGTGATAATCATGAAGAATAAGAGGCTTTCACAGTTGGAAATAGGAAGTTACAGAGTATATGCGTGTCATTAAGACTATCTGCCCTTAGCGCTCTTGGTAAATCCAGAGGAGCACAGCTTGGTGTCTGAATCAGGGCAGCATTATCAAGCTGTCACCGCACACTGAAGCTTAAATCCCAGAATAACAAACCCTGAATGCCCCTGAATATGAGACTCTGGTCAGTCCGGAAATAGAGCTGCCATCCGCCACTGTCCTCTCACTCACCCTGTGTGTCAGCATTGTTAATGTTAAGTTGATGTGTCCGCATTAAAGAATGTTTCGCTTCAATGCTTTCACAGCAATAACACCACTCCTTTAGGTGGTCCATAGCTCCACTTAGCACAGGGGATGGGTCAAACTGCTTGCTAAAAAAATTATACATGATGCAGCCGTCAAATTGGACGGATTTGTGCTAACTGCTTCATTTTTCATTTTTTTTGTTTGACTAACACCTGCAAACACAAAGAAAAAGATAAACTAAAACATATACTGTAAGAAACACTAAAATGCATGCATATTTAGTCATTTATGGCACATGCACTCACTGGACACTTTATTAGGTACATCTTGCTAGTACCGGGTTGGACCCCCTTTTGCGTTCAGAACTGCTTTAATTCTTTCTGGCACAGATTCAACAAGGTGCTGGAAACAATCCTTAGAGATTTTAGTCCATATTGACATGATAGCTCATGCAGTTGCTGCAGATCCATGATGTGAATCTCCTGTTCCACCACATCCCAAAGGTGCTCTATTGGATTAAGGTCTGGTGACTGTGGAGGCCATTTGAGTACAGTGAACTCATTGTAATTTTCAAGAAACCAGTTTGGGATGATTTGAGCTTTGTGACATGGCACAGAAGACCACACCACCCAGTGTGAGCAATCAGAGATGCTCTTCTGCATACCTAGCCTATATCGAGTGGTTATTTGAGTTACTGGTGCCTTTCCATCAGCTCAAAGCAGTCTGGCCATTAGATATTTGCATTAACAAGCAGTTTAACAGGTGTACCTGACAAAGTGGCAGGTGAGTGTATATTCTCTGCTTTGCATTAAATTGACAGAGAGTAACATATTTTAATGTGAAGAACTGTGAAACACCCAGATCCAGCATTTCGGGCATGCCCCAAGAGCTAAGGCCCACAGATCTAGTTCTTTGTTGACATACTGTATATATAATTTATTTTGCTGTAATTTTAATGATATTATTTTTTTACATTTTGGATTTATTTGTACATTTACCAAATGTTTCTATTTTATTAAAAACTCTGGCGTGAAAATTAGCGAAGAAAGCAATATAGTCTGACTTAAAATGTTGGGCCATCATGTGCCACCAGAAAAGCTTAGTCCACCATGGCACTGATTCTACAAGTTTTTGAAGATCTACTGGAGGGATTCAGCATATTCTTTATCTTTCTTCAAAAAGATATTCCCCCAGTTGATGTTTCAACGATGATGGTAAAGAGGCCAGAATGTGATTCATACTAATTTTATACTCGTCATCCCATTCAGTGACCGCTCTGCTCTATAGATGGGGACACTCATTTCAAAGATTGTCAGCCAATTGAAAGGCCATTAGCAGTTGTTGTCAGACCCATACATATGGCCTCAAACACCTACTGGGAGGTTGTTGTCACCTCATCCAATGGAGGTCATTTCACTCTCCTGAACAGAAGAAACCATTTTTTTTAGGTTAAATAGCAACTAAATTCCAGGTTGGAAGGATGGCAGAGGCTTAATCCACTTGACTATCAGCTGTCACACATGAGTTTGAGACTCGTCTGTTGGACTTTTGTTAAGGCACTTCTTTCATTTTCACAAGCTGTTGGATGTGCGCTTTTTCACATGGGCGTTATTGATCGTATGTGTTGCTCTCTGTTTATTCCTGATTACTGTAGATCATAACATCCTATTGAACCTGTTAGAAGGTAGAGGAGGGTGCCTACTAGAGATATGTAGAGGCCTGATAACAACTGATGACGACCATCCAACGGACTGAGGTGCACCAAGCTAGTAACCGGAGCACGAGCAGGGGTGGCCAACTACAACCATGTCCTTTCCTCTCTCCATCACGTCCACTACCTGGATTGTCTTTTTGCCACCAGCAGCTACCTGAGGATGGGATAGCCCTTGTTCTTGGAGGATAAGGTGGTTTAACAGATGAATAAACTCAGACACACATGCTTAGATGATTGTCCAGTTCAACTCTTCTCAAAAAGGAAACCATTTTTTGCCCATGCATGGTACCAAAACAGACCTGGGCTTGAGTACTCTGTCAAAATAATAACTGGATTTAATGCTATTTACCCTAGTGTGCGAAGTAGGTTCTTCTGAATGAGCTAACCTCATTCGCCCTACCAGCTCCAGCCTCATGGTTAAAGTGTTAAAAGTGTAGGAATTTTAGCATGTTTGCCAGTATGGGGTAATAGATCTGTGAGAGAGAAACAAAAATGTCCAGTTACCTGCATGGTGTCAAGTCTTGCCTGTTAGATGTGTAGTTCTGTCCGTGACGCTGTTGAAACTGTCGCCCTGTTGTTGTGCAATCAATGGGCAGAGCCTGTCACCCCAATACTGGGCATCACCATAATTATCACAGACCCATATATGCTGTCTCAGTTCAAGTTGTATTGTAGGCTGTGATGCTGGATTTGTGGCCTCACAGATGGTGTCACACTCCACTGTGATCTCACATCAGTTCACATAACAATTTAGAAATAAACCTCCACCCACTGTGACATCACCTTTACTGATACACTAGCTGTTAAAATATACAGTAAATAAGATTGTCATTTCATACATCTTTTATTAAATAAATATTGAGCAATTACATTTGCTGTTGGGTCCAAAGAAAGTCCAAAACAAATGATTTTGGCCCAGGCCAACAAAATAAAATGCCCAGCCAGCTACTTTCCTTTGATGCCAGGACTGGAAACACCGTAAAAGGCACACTTACACACACTGTCACACACACAGATGCGCACACACCCTCCTTAACTCCAAGTCATGCCATTCTTCAGCACACAGTCATGCTTCATCCCCTACTGTGGATGAGTGTGTTGGCATGAAAGTTTGATTTATCCTCGTAATATCCATCAGGTCAGTGGGACCTTGGGAAGGCTTGGCCATAAAATCAGGGCTCTGGCTGGGCCTTTTTAATACAGTCTCTGTAAAATGGCTGAAGGTCAACGGCACTCTCACTCAATCAGATAGAAACAGCTCCTGCAGCTGGAGCAACTGTTGTTGCATTAAAGTTGGACGGATACACTGCAGTAACACTACTCTGAATAAAAGATGTTTGTTCACCTGTGAGACGATGACTGTAGGATGTTCCACAATAGAAACACAGCTATTAGAGAAAGATGTCTCCCCCATGGAGATGTCATTACTCTGAGGTAAAAGGTATCACTGCTATAGTAGGAGCACGGTAAAAGATGTCTGCTCTGCTGGAGAAACAGAGCCAGAGAAATGACTGAGTAAAATGTTATGCAGTAAAAACACTGAATAAGATCTCTGTTTTCCAGTAGAAGCACAGCAAGTAAATTTCAAAAGAAATTTGCCTCACAAGTTAGTTTAGAGTTTTTTTTTCTTACACATTCTAAAATGTACATCTTGTATGTTTCATGTCTGCAAAAAGAGCTCAGCTTATGAAAACAGATCATCACCAGTCTGAAGTGCATATCATGTATTCTGTAATACGCAGTATGCCTCAACAATCCTTACGTGTAAAGGTCACAGTCAAACAGGCCTAGAGACCAGTCGGTGACCCACTGGCAACCTCTGGTCACTGGGGAAAAATGTGCTGGAAGTTGCCACCTGTTGCCAGGTGAAATCGGTCGCAAAGAGGGTGCTGCAGCAAAAGACCTCCTTGTGATTTCTCGTGTTTCTCGCTTTTTCCCTCGTGTTTGCTAGCAGATTGCTGCTGTCAGCTGTAGTTTGCAAGGAAGATGCCGAGTTAAAAACTTACTAACTAACCACTGAGCAGTAGTGAAACTTGAAAAAGTGCAACACAAACCGGAAATGGAGACCGTTTGCCTTCAAAGTAAAAGTTGTGCCTTTTGTAATGTATTGGTTTCACCAGTAAGTAAAAGTTGTGCCTTCCTGCTGAAACCAAGACATTTCAAAAGGAGCAACTTTTACTTTTGAAGGCGAACAGTTTCCGTGTCATCTCACTCTTCACATTTTCACTAGTGCTCGGTGGTTAGTTAGCGAGTATTTGAACTAGTGACCTGTGGTTGTCATGCGGTCACCAACCAGTCATAACAACTGGCAAGTTTTACCTGACCAACAATCAGACACCACAAAGCATAATAAATTAGGTACAGCTACAATGTGCATTGCTTTTCTCACAGATCTATGCAAACACAATGAGATTTACATAATATTTATACGCATAATGTGCTTTTAATGTGCAAAACACAAAAGTGACACTAGACCTTAAGAAAAGCATATTTTCGTGTCAACTTTAAACAACTTTAAACTAGAACTGCCCCTTTGCAGTGGCCCCCACAAACCAGTTACGTTGCATTTTACATCCATATCTACTCCTGTTTCTGACTTATGCCATTGATTAAATACCAAAAATATTATGATGTCAAATTGAAGTCGACCATTGACCTTTTGCATATGAAATCTCATTACTTGTATCAAATTTTGTGTCAAATTAATAACTGAATAATATGAATATAAATTCTTGTGTTATTACCAAAAACAGATTTGTGAGATCATCAAATTTCAGTCAGATCATCCTTGAGTCCAACTGGATGTTTGTACCGAAAAAAAAAACCAAAAAACAAAACTCAAGACATTCAAGAGATATTATAGTCACGAGAACTGGACAGACGGACAATCAGGAAAAATAATTAAATTTGGCCATTACAACCACTTGCATGGAGGCATAATAATCCATTAATTGAGACAACCTTTGGGTTGCCAGGTTGTGAAATATCTCTTCACCACTGAGTCATTAGGAAAGTCAAGTCAGCACGCAGTTGTCCACTAATTGGAGGTTAGGCCGTTCATTTCCCAGATCCCTCTGAACCCCCAAATAGCTCATGATGAGCCAGCACCCCGCAGCTTTTTATCAGTGGGTGAATGGGTATGTAAATGAGAGGCACCTTGTAAGGTACTTCCCATAGCACTATATAAATGCTGTTGAGTCCAGTCATTAATAAAAGGTCAACGGTTTCTCATTCTTTAACAAGCCAAAAACAGAATTTATTAAATGTATAGCCATTAATAAATATTTTTACTGTAGCTCATGTCTGAACTTAAAGATTTTAATAACTTATTATTGAATGAAGTTGGTTAAGATTCCTTGCCAAACCTTTTCAGAGGGTCAGGGGTCAAGTGGTTAATTGGTGAGATCTATATGATCTCGTGACTGCCACAGTCTAATCAGTTCACCCAAATTGTGACTAATAGCGTTTCACTTGAAAACAGTAATTAAAAACGAAGATGATAGAGGCAGTGCACAGTAGTCATGCTAACATCAGCTGATACGTGTTCTACTGTATGTCACTGTTTTTTTTTTATGCATTGACCTTTTGCTTTAAAAGCTGACTAGTAACATCCAATTATATTGGAGCCGATTTTATGTATTTGCCGTTATACTGGTATCTGCATTAATAATGGCCGATAAATGAAAATTTAAAAAGTAGAGGAGAGACAGGAGAAACACCCTTCAGCCATGTTGTGAGTGTTGATGTTGCATAGCTGATCCACCAGAGGGCACTCTGCAACTTCACTGTTGGCAACACATGGTTGGCACACTACAAACACAACAACCAGCTGATCCGAGCAGAGTTCGGCAGAGTGCAAACGAGTAATCCACGACTTGTGACAATAAAACAAGATTATTTTTGAATACCATTGTCATATTATCTTAGTACAGACTCATAAATAACTGCAAATGACAAATGTTAGGGAAATTTGCTTACAGTCCGTAACAAGTTATTAGACCACCTGTCATAAAAATGAGAAAGACCATCCAGCATAATGAAGCACTTTAATGCAGACTCTTTCCTTTTCAGTGATTTCTCAATGTCTTACCATTTTTAACAGGAGTTAAATGAATTCATGGTTTTATACCCAAATTTGAGCCGACACACTGGACTTCTCTGAGAAATCAGAAGTTAATCAAGTATAAGTAAAGAAGTAAATAACTTAATAATAATAATTTATTTAGTTGCATTCCTAATCTTAATCAGAAAATATTGATGTGTTTTACTATTTTTTCTGCTTTTTTGTAAAATAGTAAATCCAAAAATTCATAGATAACAACAATAATTATATTTTCGCATTATAAATATCATTTTGATTAAGGAGCTTGTGCATAGTGGTGATTAACCATTACAGAAACATAAAAAATGATTTTGGTAATTACCAATACTGTTAATTTAGGGCAGGTGTGGCATAAAAATTACACTGGTTGGTGGTCTAATAAATTTGTTAAGCACTGTGTGTTTAATGTGTCTGAAAGAAAAAAAGAATTGGCCAATATATCAGATTTTTAAAATCTCCAAATATCAGTATCAGTATTGGTCTTATAAATCCTATATATTGGTCAGGCTCTAATTATATTCATGCATGTGTACTTAGTGCACTGTTAGCTTTTAATGAGTCATCTGAGCCTCCTGTTTGTCTGACTGAATTTGTGGATTTGTTATTGATTCTTACTTAGTTCTCTGTTCAAGTGTGTTTGCTGCTGTGATCACAGTCTATCCTTACAGCCTCTACCTTCACATGTTAGAGAAAGGAGTTCTCTCAGCAGAATCCTTATTGCAGCTCGGATTCTTTGAGGGCTACCTTGAAAAGTAGAGCTGAATCTAAATGTACAGCTATTTGCTATAAATAGCTTTCCTTGTCATAAGTGACTGACTGAGAAAGGTTTGCTTTCATACATCTGGCTGAAGAAGCAGAATCACTGAGGCAGGTGTTTCTTGCTATAGAAACCTTTATTCAGAAGGTTTTTTTCTTGTATTGACTCTTGTTAATTTTTATCTTCTCTAAGTAGATACAGGAGAGAGTAGTTACGTGACGTGCCAGATGGTTTGTTACACAAAACCATCTGGGATATTGCCCCTGAAAACAATTTGGGAAAGATCTGGAACTTTCAAAAGATTTCTTGTCAGGTGATTAGATTAACCATCCGTCTATCACAATATCACAGGAAAACTTCAACCAATCACATCAGCAAACCATTACTAGCGCAGCCAGCTGGTAGATCAAACTTTTTCAGAAGCTGGAAGAGTAAAACATCTTTTCCACAGTTTCCTTCAGTTGTTTGCGCTTCTTTCAATGAAGAAATCATAGACTGCATATTAAAGATGGAAGGAGCCACTGTGAAGCCGTTGGCATCTTGGTGTTTTGAAGCCAACATGAAGTGTAAAGGGTGGATCTGACTGAAAAACTGAGGGACACTACACGCTTATACGCTAGCATCACATTCCATCTCCAATTTCCATCTGCTGACCTGATTGCACCCACTCAAGACAATGCTTCCAATTCAACCAGCCCCTGCACAGCGTATTTCAGAAGTTGCTTAGCGCAGGGTCTAATTTTTACAGAAGCTACACAGAACAGATGAGGAGGGCAGAAAGTCAAGCACAGGAACAACATACGGAATCCAATTTCCATCCATCCATTTTCTTCCGCTTATCCTATTCAGGGTCGCGGGTGGGGGCTGGAGCCTATCCCAGCTACCATAGGGCGGGGTACACCCTGGACAGGTCGCGAGTCTGTCGCAGGGCTGACACAGAGAGACAGACAACCATTCATGCTCACATTCACACCTACGGCCAATTTAGAATTACCAATTAACCTAACCCCACTAACTGCATGTCTTTGAACTGTGGGAGGAGGCTGGAGTACCTGGAGAGAACCCACGCAAACACAGGGAGAACATGCAGACTCCACACAGAAAGGCCCTGGGCAGATGGTGGATTTGAACTCAGGACCTTCTTACAGTGAGGCAACAGTGCTAACTACCGCAACACCGTGCTGCCACACGGAATCCAATTTAATTTTTAAAATAAAAAAAACTTGTGCAGACTAAATGCTGTGCTCCTGCAACTCTCTCGATGTGAAGGACAGAACAACACTGTGTTGGAGGTATGATGTCATAGACACATATCCAGTGTTTTCCAGGACTAATAAGGACCATAATTTACAAAATGAACATCATGCTGTTTATAATAAGAACAGAAATTAGCGATCAAGACCGTGTTCTTGTTAGGTAGGTATTTAGTGAGGTCATAGATCAAGGATGCTGAAGGGTTGTTTCCGAATAGAATTCTGTACTATTATATACCATATTGGACGTCTTTCTCTCAACCAGAGGAGTTGCCTGCTGGCCATTAAAAAAGAATGTAGATTTAAGGCACTCCTGCATTGGCTTCACTTTTCAGAACCAGAAGTTTTATCCATCTTTTACATAGAGTCTATGGTTGTTGTCACACCTAAAACAAGCCTATAACTCCCAGTAAGGGAGCTACTAGTTGGACCAACAAGTGGATAGCTTGAAGCCTGGAAAAATGTATTCTTTCACTAGCTCACGAATTGCATGAGAATCCAGCAGTCTCATAAAGTAAAGAAAGTAGACCCTCAACACTAGAAATACTGAGCAAAACAAGTGTGTTCCCCAACAGAAATGTTGCATAAGAAGTTGGGTAAACATAGACACAGTGGCTTATTTCTCAAAGGACATTGAAAGACGTGAAATCTTGTTTGGTTACTAAATATAACATGTCATTTAGGGAAACAACAAAACATTTTTCTTATTTTAACCATGTTTTAATTACAATGATGAAGTCTCTTTCGGGGACACCGCTGAAATGAATAATCATATTTCTGAAAAGCATCTCCACACGAAAAAAGCCAGCAGCTATACTATTTTAATGATCACACTCAATCACGATCTGGTGACTAATTGAGGATTTGCTCTTAGTGGCGTTGTGTTTTGTTTTAGAAGAAATTAAAGCAGTGATTTCTGCCAAGAGGACACGCATTAACGACTGGTGAAATAGAAAGATCGGCTGAGAATGGCTATAGATGTGATTTATTGTGTGTAAATTTCTTTCCGTCAATTTAGGGAGCGCCTCTGTTAGATGAATAATGGGTGATGTTCACAGCTAAATTATATATAGAACTAAAGAACTGGCTGCCAGCATGATCCAAAGAGAATGAAATATATTGTTAACCACAGCTGTCCTCATCTTGTTCAATCTGATATCTTTCATTGAATATTCTTTAAATAACTTCACATGGTTCACATTAATTGCAATATTAAAATATATTACATCTACTTTAATGGTTGAATACAACTTTCATTCAGTTTTGCAGAATAAAAATGACATTACACATACTGAACCCTGTTTACAAAATTTGTGACAAATTGAGTCAGGGCTGACATATGGCTCTCAAACACACACGGCTGGACTTAAGTCTCCACAACTCTGATGTTCATGATGGAAAGATATGTATAAATCTGCAGAGAATGTGTTTTAAAGTAATATTCTTTTTTATACAAGCAGATATCGAATCAGCCAAACACACATCTCAATGCATTTAAGTATGTAGACATGGTCAAGACGACCTCCTGGAGTTCAAACTGAGCATCAGAATGGGGAAAAAGTTGATTTAAGTGACTTTGAACGTGGCATGGCTGTTGGAGCCAGATTGGCTGGTCTGAGTATTTCAGAAACTGCTGATCTACTGGGATTTTCCCACACAACCACCTCTAAGGTTTACAGAGAATGGTCAGAAAAAGAGAAAATATCCAGTGAGCAGCAGTTCTCTGGGTGAAAATGCCTTGTTGATGCCAGAGGTCAGAGGAGACCAGAGGAGGAGGAGGCCAGACTGCTTCAAGCTGATAGGATGGCAACGGTAATTCATATAACCACTCGTTACAACCAAGGTATGCAGAAGAGCGACAATAACCTTGAAGCAGATGGGCTACAGCAGCAGAAGACCATACCGGGTACCACTCCTGTCAGCTAAGAACAGGAAACTGAGGCTACAGTTCACACAGACTCACCAAAACTGGACAATAGAAGATTGAAAAATCTTCAACATCACAGCCTACCTGAGTCCCATCCCTTTGTGACCACAGTGTACCCATCAGAAGATGGGTACACTGTGGTCACATGACAATGACCTCAGTTTACCAAAATGGCCTCCACAGTCACCAGATCCAGTAGAGCACCTTTGGGATGCGGTGGAACGGGAGATTCACATCATGGATGTGCAGCTAACGGTTAATAGCTACTTTCTCATCAATGTGCAAATTAGCTAAGATGTAAACAAATATTGGCTTTAAAAGCTCAAGTCGTTTTCTATACCTCAGTGCTCAATGACTCCGGGGCAACAATATACTTAATATACCCCCCAAAAGCATTATGGGACTTCTAGTTCAAAAAATTAGAACCAACCAAACAGAAGGGTTACTGTTGGCAAACAATGGAACGAAGTTCAAAGTTTGCGTGGTCAGTAACTGGTCTGTAAGGCATCTATGATTTTCTTGGTTATTGTATTTACCTTTGAGAAGCCAGGCATTTTGACTGCAGTGTTTTGCTTTTACATAACAATACAAATATTTAGTAATCATTAACAAATATATACACACATAGGATAAATACCTGCTAAAAATGCATATGTGTATATATTATCATTCCCACTGCACTTTATGTACATATAAAGAAATCTCAGTGGCGTGTCTTAGTGTATCTCAGTGTATATAGTACAATTTGTACATATTACAATTACTCTTGTATTGTGTTTTACTGACTTCTGCAGTTTTAGCACTTCTAGCATTTTTTGGTTGTACTTATTTATCTCTATTTTTAATTTTTATTGTTTTCTAATGTATCTATCTCAATTTTTCTTTTCTAACCCTTGTGCTGCTGTAACGTGAATTTCCCCAGTGTGGGACTAATAAAGTCTATCTTATCTTATTTTATCTTATCTAATCTTATAATATATTATACCACCTGTTGTTGTGTGCTAGTGTTATCAGAATACAATTTTTTTTCTTCTATCAACTATCATAGGATCCAAATTATGATATAAAATGTTTTAAGTAATTATTTTATATTAGACAAACTACTGACAATAACATGAATTTTCAGAGTACTCACAATTAGTAAACATTATTATCATGTTCTTGTTTGTTAATGGGACAATAACTGCTTACTAAAATTAATCAAATTTTAGTAAATTTAAATTAATTAAAATTAACTGTCAATTTACTGTTTATTAACCACTTTATAGTTTTAGAAACCATTTATCATTGTTTATATAGTGCTTATGAATGCAAAACCTGTTCACGTGTAATAGGACACAACTAGTTTAATGCAGAATTCTTCAGTTACTGTTAATTCAGCTAAAACCTTAGACAGTGTTTGCTCAAGTGGGAGCTGGATATGCAAATTCTAACATTGATTTACAGCAGTGGAACATGTAAAACAAAGTTCATTATGATTTTATAAGGTATGTATAAGCATATTAGCTGGTAGGGTTTAGTTACAGTACTATAAATCGTCCTGGGGTTAATTTTGAGTCCCAGCAGCAGCCTGTGTCTATCAACAGTAATGTTTCTTTTTGAGATTACACACCTGCTGCTGATGGCAGACAGCAGAAACTCTAAAGTCTGCAACCTAGGAAAATATGGATAGCACAGCTAATGTACTTAGACAAACCATATGTTAATGACACAATTGCCACTTGCTGCTGGTTAATAACAGAGTAGACTTTGTTTCAGTGTGGGCACCATGCTTCTGTGAGTGATCTACAAAGCAAAGTGCACATTCCTCCTTGTGAGGAAACTGTCAGGCCTGCTTACTGTCATTTTGAATGACCTTGTCACTCGCACTCTGCAGATCTTTGAATTACATCCCATCGCGCCCCCCTAATGCTATCATTACCATTATTAATGGGACATGACACAAGTCATTGCCACACATAACACTCCCACAACCGGGGAATAATGGCTTCCCTCTGATGTAATGCTGGCGGTTTCTTAGTTAGTGTGTCAGGATGTCAAATATTCAGAGTGCTACTTCGGCTGTAGACTTAACAATGCAAGTGTGGTGCAGCACACAAGCAATAAAATCCAATTTCATCTGTGGGTGTGCAGCTGTGAATTAAATGCCCCCACCTGTAATTTGTTTCAAACACATCAGCTTTACCAATATTATCTGGACACTGATTGAAAAGGTGCTGCTGTCCGTGTCCCTGAAACCCATCTGTGGGTGTACAGCCGGCAGCACCGTGGTCAATATTTCCATGGGGTGTGTTTTGTCTGACTGTAAATCATTCCTCATTACATGTAAATTATGCAGCAGATCCAATATTAAATTGCTCTTAATACATGAAGTGGAATGTATCATAAAAACAACCTTACCTGTGTTGAACAGGGAGCTTTGTGTGGTGCTCACTCACTTGAAAGTGAAAACAAATTTTCTTAAATAATTTGAAAGAAAGATCAGATGTGGTTACAGTGTATGACCTTATGGCAGTTTTAAGGAAGGCATTCATCAAAAGTCCTCCAACTAAGCAATCATATTAGGTGTTTCTTACTACCTTCTGAAATGACTGTGTTTCTGAAACAAAATATATGAGTGTTTCAACTTTCAAACACCAGAAAGTCCATGCTAGGATGGAGGAGGCACAAACAGACCTGACGTTTGTCAGACTTTTTGACTTCAAGTCTTGTCTGGGACCATTTCTAGGTTTTTCACACCCTGTCTGGTTAGGTTTAGGCACAGAACGTACTTAGAGTCTCATCCAAAAAAGATCATGGTTGAGTTAAAATGCACCCTTTTACAACATTAATGACATTAGAAAGCTAGATTTTCTAATTTATCAAGGTGTCAGGCTCCTACCCAACAAAAAAATAACACCAGTACACATCTTAGATGTATTCATTTACTACTGCATGTCACTTAACTTTAAAACCTCACTATAGGTTAGAATAACAGCTTGCATAAACTGCATAGTTTGTTCTGTGAGAGGACAGCATTTTAAGCACAAGAGCTACATGTAAGACTCAGCCTCAGCCTCAGCATGTTAAATGCTAAAGTTCATGACAATATAATTAGAAAAAGACTCAACAAGTATGGCTTGTTTGGAAGGGTTTCCAGGAGAAAGCCTTTTCGCTCTAAAAAGAACTGCTTAGGTATGCAAAGCTGCATCTGAGCAAACCACAAGACTTCTGGAACAATGTCCTTTGGACAGATGAGACCAAAGGGGAGATGTTTGACCATAATGTACAGCACCACGTTTAGAGAAAACCAAACACAGCATATCAGCACAAACACTTCATACCAACTATCAAGCACGGTGGTGGAGGGGTGATGATTTGGGCTTGTTTTGCAGCCACAGGACCTGGGCACCTTGCAGTCATTGAGTGCTTTGAACTCCTCTGTATACCAAAGTATTCTAGAGTGAAATGTGAGGTTAAAGCTTTGCCCAAATTCAGTCATGCAACAGGACAATGATCCCAAGCACAGCAGCAAATCTACAACAGAATGGCTGAAGACAAGAATCAAGGTGTTGCAATGGCGCAGTCAAAGTCCAGACCTCAACCTGATTGAAATGCTGTGGTGGGACCTTAAGAGAGCTGTGCATAAACAAATGCCTGCAAACTTCAATGAACTGAAGCAGCGTTGTAAAGAAGAGTGGGCTGAAATTCCTCCACATTAATGTGAGAAGCTGATAAAGTCATACAGAAAATGGTTACTTCAAGTCATTGCTGCTCCCTCCCTATTGAATCGTGGTGTGTACTTTTACCTTTACCTTTTCATTCATATGAACACTTGCCTACATTTGAGCATTTACTTTTTTGCACTTTATGTATGCATACTGTCTCTTTTTTAAATAATTGAAAAGCACTTGATAGTGCCTTATTTTGCATGACTATATTGTACAATGACTAGGCCACTGACTAAGACTTTTTCATTACAAACCTTCTTATTACTGCGTAATTAGTGTCAAACTACTACTAAATTAGCTATGGGCAAATATTTACTTGGCGATGAGGATCAGAATCTAGAGTTAGTAAAACATGTAGTTTTAAGTTTTGTTGCTTAGGAATAGACTATATAGACCGCACATACTAATGTATTCATGCTAATAAGCACCTATTTAATGGTGAAGATGTCCATATTAAAAAAAAAGTTTGACCATTTATTCTTGAAAAAGAAACTTAAATGTACTCTTTAGAGTTTTTGATTAATAAAAAGTTTAAGTTTTTGTGAATTCCAAAAATTGAAAAGAAGCTAGTAAGCAAACATTAGCAGTGCACAATTTTATATTGTCTTTGCAAATGTGTTATGACTTCAACTCAGCATACAATAAATTAACAATGTTATGCTTCAGGGATACTTACAATGTGTTTTAGTGACTAACACTAAATGTAAAAACAACTTTGTCACAGCACATCTTTAACAGTAGCAGAATGCCTCTGGGGTGTGTCAGCACAATGTAACATCATGACTGGATGTCGTTAACACTGGTTTTGTTAGGAAGAACATTTCAAACCACCCCACTGTCAGTGCAGTTAATGGAAAAATCATATTTTGTAAACTTCTGGGGACATTGTTCCTGTAATAACAAGGACATTTACCTGCCTTGGTGTCCAGAGTCCAGTATTTGTTGTTATGGTATGAGCTTGTTATTGTTTCCATTTATAAATGCATGTGTGGATTGTATTAGCACAGCATTTTGAGTAAATACAGTGTGTTTTCTGTGTTCCTGGCCCTGCATTTTTATTGTAGTGAATGCTTAAGTGTTATAAATTTAAAGAAATTTCCGGATGTGAACAATGTGCCCCAGGCAGTCATTATGTAGTAGTGAGCTATGTGTGGGTCTGTAGGTGGGTGAATGATGAAGGTTAGGGATCTTACTTGTTACTTGTGAGGACCACTGCATAGTAGCCTCATTATAGGCTACATCTTAATGACTCTGCTATCTGTTTTGTGAAATGCTAAAGGTCAGGGGATAGCATCTTAATGTGGTATCCTCCGGCCCTCTGACCCATACACAAACTTTGGTCTTTTGGATCAGTCCTGCATAGCATGTTCAGTAGCCTGTAGAATATGTGAATCAATTTTAATTTAATCACACTTCATTTAATTAAACCTTGACATTTGTTCAAGCACCCGTTGCAAGGATCAGCAACAGCAGATGAGTCTGTGGCCATGGGCTTTGTCATAGCTTTATCAGCCCTGGTTGAGTGGTTTTTAAAATAGATTTCATGGTTGCATAAAATGCAGACAAACCAAACAAGAAATGTTAAGAGCTGACTACATGGCTAAAAGTAAGTGGACCGCCAAATACTACACTCTTACATGACTGTTGTGTATTAATATGATGATACAACCCCGCACCTGTCCGTAAAGGCTTTTTGTCAAATTTCTGGATCTGGCTGCAGGAATTTGTACGAGTCAGCCACAAAATCACTAACTAAAAAAGTACATGGGGATGCATGTTGTTTAAGTTACTCAAAAAGATGAAATACGATTTAAAAAAAAATTTAAAAACACTCAATTTGGAGTAATAAATTTACAGTTGAATTCTTTAGAAATATTCTTCCTTTTTTACACCAAGGTAATCAGTAGAAATAAAACATTAATAAATACAGTGATTAGCTACAACATTAAAATGCATAACGTGAAGTGAATAACATTGATCACCTTGTGTGATCAGATGTCTTCAGGGAAATCTTAGGTCCTGACATTCATGTGGGAGTTACCCTGGCATGTACCATGTTGACCAAGCACACCAGCACATGGAGACAGCACTTTGTGACAATAGTGGTCTCCCCCAGCAGGACAATCTGGCCACCATTTGGCACAAAAAAAAATGCCCAGAAATGGTCAGGGAACAGGACAAAGTTCAAGACGTTCATCTCACCTCCAAATTCTCCAGATCCCACTCTGATCAAGCATCTGTGGATTAACCCAGACAACATCACAGGACACCCCAAGAGGTCAGATGCCCATGTGCCGAAAGAAAAGAAATTGAGTTGGCATGAACAGGATGTACAGTGTTGTGCAAAAGTCTTGAGCCACCCCTCATTTTTTATATTTTGCTTCCAAGGAGCCAGACTTTCTTGAAAATCTTTAAATGGTCTTGGTTTTTTTTTTTTTTGTTTGTTTGTTTGTTTTTTAAGTGGCAATAGGTGTGCAGGCTTTCTGAAGGTCTTTCAAAGTTTTTCTTTGGACATTGGCTGCTTTTTCACTCATTTTCAGTCCAGTCCTTGTACCTGATCATTTTCAGAGGAATGTTTTTTGTTTGTTAAGC
>VUQI01051174.1:16042-31208 GCA_015106735.1 Paratilapia polleni | reverse complement strand
GAAGGATCTTATTCCATCCTTTGAAATGGATGATGACTTTGTTTATTGTGTTGATGCTGAAGGTCTTTTGGGTGCAGTGGGTTGTGAGTACGATGCAGATGAGTGGAGGCTGTTCATTGACAGCTTAAAAACCAGCCTAAAATGTGTCCTACTGCATAATGGCAATTACTTTGCATCCGTGCCAACTGGTTATTCTGTTATTCTGGTTAATTTATTATGTAAATTGTGTTGGAGAAGCTGAAATACAATAAGCACAAATGGACCATATGTGAAAAAATGGATTCTCATTTTGTGACAAAACTGTACGTGATTGAATATTTTTATTGGCATTACTGAATTAGGTAATATCAACTATTTTCTGAAAAACAGCAGAAAGTTTATTTTTTGATGCGGGCTGGTACAAATGTCTGAGAACTGAGGAGATCAGTTGCTGAACTTGCTGGACTGCTGGCAGGCCAGTTCAGCACCTGGGCTCTACTACGAAGCCATGCTGTTAATAATAGCTGCAGTATGTGGTTTAACATTGTCTTGCTAAAATATGCAAGGGCTTCCATGAAAAAGACATCATCTGGATGGGAGCATATCTTGCTGTAAAACCTGTATATACCTTTCAGCATTAATGATGCCTTTCCAGATGTGCAAACTGACAATTCCATAGGCACTAATGCACTCCCATACCATCAGAGATATAGACTTTTGAACTGAGCACTGATAATAAGTTGGATGGTTGTAGTCACGAGGATGCAGCATCCACGTTTTCCAAAAGAAAATTCGCATTTCAATTCATCTGACCACAGAACAGTTTTCCACTTTGCTTCAGTCCATTTTAAATGTGCTTTGGCTCAGAGAAGATGGTGACATTTCTGGATGATGTTCACACATGACTTCTTCTTTGCATGATAGAGCTTTAACCTGCATTTCTGGGATGGGAAGGTGAACTGTGTTCACAGACAATGATTTCTGGAAGTGCTCTTGAGCCCATGCAGTGATTTCCTTGACAGAATCATGCCTTGTTTTGAATGCAGTGCCACTTGAGGGCCAGAAGATCACGGGCATCCAGTACTGATTTTCAGCCACAGTTTTTTTGCAGATTGATGAACCTCTGTCCATTTTACTTCTGAGAAACTAGCCTTTTGTTGCCCCAGTTCCAACTTTTTTGAGATATGTTGCTGCCATCAAATTCAAAATAAGCTAGTATTTTTCATGAAATAGTAAAATGTCTCACTTTAAACATTTGTTTAATATGTTTTCTATGTTCTGTTGGGAATAAAATATGGGTTTATGAGTTTTTATTTACATTTTACACAGTGTCCAAACTTTTTTGGAACTGGGGTTGTGGACTTGACTCTGGGCAGTTGCAGGCAACACTCTACAAGCAAGCAGTGCAGTCAAATAGTGTTTTTGTTGTTGGTTTTACCAGGAGGTAAACACACAGGGTCATCACAGTATGAGGTGTAGTCTTTGGATGGGATGGCAGGCGATTGACAGCATGCACATGGAGGGATGGGAAGGATTTGTAAATCACCAAATTCTGTTTTTATTTACATTTTACACACATCCCAACTTTTTTGGAATTGGGGTTGTAAAAGGAAATATGGTATTTTAGCTTCTCCATAGTCCATCCTTTCTGCTTTTCAGTGAACTACCCCCAGATTTCTCAGATAGACACCGGCTCCTTTTTTCATTTTGTCTGTGGATTTAGGTTTCCTAGTTACTGAAGGATGCTCGGTGTGATGAGTGGAAATGGAAAAAGCACCACTTCAGCATCAAGTCAGACAGGATCCCTACCCCTGATCAGCCTGACAAGCAAAACTTCACCATTTTACCTTACAGCGCCATGTACCTCACTCAGAGCAGAAATCCTTTTTTTTTTATTAGGTTTTATGAGCACAACGGCACACACAATCCCAGGAGGCAGGAGTTTATTCCATTTCTTAAACATACTGCACATCGGATGTCTGTTGCCATGGTAAACACTGCAAATGTAGTTAGTTATGCAACAGTAAATCACTAAAACCTAGTGGCATTATCCTAAGGTAGAGAAAAGTAATGGTATGGGTGATAAATTGTACATGTTCTTCCCTTTCCGCTGTAGTTGACTGCAACATTTTCCCCTTCAGAGCTTGAACAGAATGTTCTGAACAAATGTTTGCAGTGATAATGATGGCAAAGTGGCCTTCCTGCACTGCAGTTACACCTCCTAGTTTCACAATGTCTGTTAATGTCTGATAGACATCCATGTCCATTTTTTCAACCTCAATTCTTCTTGGTAAATTTGTTTTATGGCTCCAATTTGGCTTTAATACCAGATTAGTATTCATTAACAATAATGAAATTAATTTATTAAATCAAATGAAAATGAAATGGAGTGTTGCAGTGCTGGTTAGTGCTGGTTAGTGCCATTATCTAGCAAGATTATACTGGGCTTCCTTTTCAGAAGTTCCTTTTATGGGAAGTAGTTACAGGAGTCATACAACATGAGTTCCCCAGGTTTGTGGTTGGCAATTTACTGTTAATTGTACCATTATTTGACACTGAAAAAAAGCAAGTCTTACCTAATTTGCACTTGACATCGCTGTGGTAGTTGTTATAAGAACAAGTGCATAATCAGTGTTTGGGGGCAGCTCACAGCTCACCCAAAATGTTTAAAGCCAGGCCTGCATATTTCTGTTCCTTTCAAATGGCTGAAGTATTTGTAATAAAGCAGCCTTTCTATGAATGAATCCTGAGCTCCATGGAAAGATGTCAGGATTCATCCAGAGAAGGCTTCAAAGACCCCACATAGTCTACCTCAGTGTCTGACAGAAGATTTCGTCCTTGTGTCAGAACATATCGATTCCCCTTCCGTTACCTCTGATTGGCCTGAAGAGCCATGCTGTTCGCTAAAAAAGATATGTGTAAAACCTGAGCAAACACTTAACTATGTCTGTCAGATCACAAGTAACAAGCTGTGCCTGTGTTGTTAGATTACACACTTCCTCATTGGTCTGCCTGCGTTACAGCCTGCTAATTGGAGCTGCTCCCGGTAGATTTTGGTGGTTATCAGTTGAACAAACTGGTCCTATATGTGATTATAAATGTCAGGGGATCACCTGGAGAATTTTCCACTTCCATCTGCACTTTTTCCAGCCTTGTGCTTAGTAAATCTGGCACTAAGAGTCTACAGCCATGCAAGAGATTCTGTGAGACATGATGAGAAATTATAAAAACCACAAAATATCAACTTCACGTGGTGCCAAAGGAAAAGTCGGCGGATCACCAGAGTCTTTAGGAGTCATCCTCTGGGCACTATTAATGCCTGAAACCAAAATTCAGGCTAGTCCACCGATGGGATGTTGAGAAATTTTAGTATGGACCAAAATGGTAGACCATCAAACCATTTTTAATGTTAAAAAAAAGACAAACTTCAAGAAGTCAAGAGTTTACTGTTTACTGTGCATCACTGACACAGTCGAGCATGTTTTATTTTCAATGATTTTTAGTATATTAGGTGGGAGTTAAATAAATATGTTATTTCTACTGTCTTAAACTGGGATAAACAGTGGCAGTACACTGTCAGGATATCTGAACTATTACTAGATTTTGTTTTTCTTTCACCAGGCCAAAATACTCAAGAATTTTGACTACAGTGCTAAAATTGCCTACATTGTTGCTATGTGCTGGGTAGGCAATGTAGGCAAATAAATTCCATGAAATGGAAAGAAGATAACTGAATCATCATCATCATTCTTTCCTACAGTGATCAAACCCCAAATGTTCCCTTAGCAGTGACTCTGATGACACCTGGAAGTTCTGAAAGGAGCACGGGGTGAGATTAGCTGGTGTTCAGTAAGGATGGGAACTATAATTCAGAGATGGCATCATGGGATGAGACCTTTTAGAAAAGCATGTACAGGTCAGTCACCCAGTGACGCAGTTTGTTCTCCACCAGAAATGAAGCGGAAAGCGATCGTCTCAGTGTTTTTTCTGTAGATGTTAAAACAACAGAACAGACTCGATCAACACCAACAATTACATCTCCCATTCCCTGCTGTGAATGTTTATGCTGAATCTTAACTGTAGACCTGTTGTCTATTTGTCTGCTAATCTCTCCTTGTGTTGTGGATGTATTGCTCTATGATGAGAAATGGATTCATCGCCAGTGAGAGAATGCATTACGACTGTCTGTGTCATTGTGCTGAAGATAAATTGTGTTGTGATGAAGATGTCACATTCACTGGATTAAATCTGTTTATGTGCTGATGATGCCCTCTTAAACTTAAACAAGTCTTTTTTTCTACAGTCCCCCATCCTCCTCCCATGCTCTCTGTAAATTATTTGTGATGGTAATATTTTGTAACCCACGGTAGGACTGAAAATTCACTGCTTTAATAAATACTTTAAATACTGTCATCTAAATTTGTTTAAACTGACTGAGGAATTTCAGTGTTACCTTCCTTAATAAAAAAAAAGAAAAAAAAAGGAAAAAAATGACAGATTTTACTTACTCAGCAAATATGGGATTAGTGCTGTATAGCACAGTGGTTTCCTTGGTTGACTGACATTCAGTTCTCATGCATTGTACTTTAACTTTCCTTTCTCTTTCCTGATCTCCGAATAACAACAGGTCTGAAAACTAATCTGAAGCTTATCCAACAAAGCAGGAGTCAGCGAGGTCACTTCAGGTTAACATCAGGTTTAACCTTCAGTTTTCATTGTCACAAAAGTGGTTCGCTTTTCACGGAGGTACACCGCCAACTTAACTGCAAACCTAAGCTGATCCTAAATGGGTCATCCATCCATCCATTTTCTTCTGCTTATCCAATTCAGGGTCGAGGTCAGGCTGGAGCCTATCCCAGCTATCATAGGGCGAGAGGTGGGGTACACCCTGGACAGGTCATCAATCTTCGTAGGGCTAACACAGAGAGACAGACAACCATTCACACACTCAAATTCACACCTACAGCCAATTTAGAATAGTCAGTTAACCTAACATGCCTAACCGAACTGTGGGAGGAAGCCGGAGTACCTGGAAAGAACACACAGACACGAGGAGAACATGCAAACAAAAATTGTGGAGTAAAGACCCTACAATATTGGCGAGAAAACCCCAACAGTCAGACGACCCCCTATGAGTAAGCACTTGGCGACAGTGGGAAGGAAAAACCCCTTTTAACAGGATGAAATCTCCGGGAGAACCAGGCTCAGGGAGGGGCAGCCATCTGCCACGACCAGTTGGGGGTGAGGAGAAACAGAAGAGAGCAGAGGGAGACAGGACAAAAGACACACTATGGGAGAGAGACAGGGTTTAATAGTATGTATGTAAAGTATTCATGGGTCATGATCAGGGTAACAGATGAATGGATACAAAAGCACAACTGTGGTGGATGAACAGTGAGAGACCCTCATTTAATTTTCACATTCACATTTTTTGCCAGCTTTCCTACCTGGATTTGGCTTTAGTTTGTTTTCACATTCTCAGTATTTGTTTAGGATTATAGTTTGTTGCTGTTGTAAGAAACACGCACGACCTGTGAACATGTCATCCTGTTTGATGCTGATGACGATGTCATATTAAATTCAGACAAAAATAAATAAATACATAAAAATCTGAGAAGATTACTTTCACAAGATGCAGTGTGAGAAAAGGTCCATGTCTGTCTGAGAGATGATCCTGCAACTGCTAGTTGTAGTCCATTTTCACACAACTATCTGGATTTTGGATACCATGTCACGAACCTGTCAAGGACAAGCACTAGGACTGTACTGATCTAATATTTGGTAAAGATATTGGTCTGACAGGAATGTGCAGTCTACATAGTCTGTGACCCTGAGTATAATGAGACTAGTGTAAATAAATAAGGTGAATAACTTCTGTTTATCTTGGTCTATATGTCACTTATTATTTTACTAATAAATACCAATTCAGTAGATTTAAATTTAGTATTTATTTGTTAGATTTTGGACAAAGTTAATAAAGCAATATTTAAGTTAAGCCTGATGTTGCCTTAAACATAAATGGATGATACCCAGTCTCTTCCTCGGGGTGAGGAATAGAGCTTATTAAATTATGGACCGATACTCAGAATCAGCAGATACTCAAAGCCAATCTTTGGTTTCTAGTGCTTCTAATTTTAGCATATTCTCTGTGTAAAGTTATTCGGTGTTCTTCTAAGGTGTAACATGCAAACAAGCCAACATAGCTAATGGTAATTTTCATCACATGAACTCATTATATTTCATAGAAAGAGTTAGTCAGCTGTGTGTATTGGAGGGCTGGCTGTATGCAGGCATTCTTCCCAACAAGAAAAAAAAAAAGTAGGTGATTTCACTGATTAGTATCTCCACTTTAGATGAAGTTATGCTAATCACTGAAATTACTTGCAGGCATGCACTTTAGACCACGGAGCCAGCAGACAGCGTCTTAGATAATGTTGTCGTTTAATATAATTATCGCTTTGTTTGTGCTATTAGGATGTACAATAGTGTTGGGAAAAAAAACTGTAATTAAAGAAGTAATGCTCATGCATTTCCCCACTGTGCTACCGTCTGGGAGTGAAGGCCCACATTTCACTGAGCACGCTCTAAATCTCCCTAGAGAAGCCTTATGCTCTGTGTCAGTACAGCTGATATTCACACTGTGGAACAAACTGTAAAGTAATTGTAAAGTTTAGAAAACTAATTAGTCCACTCTTCAAAATTAACACAGTAATTCGCTGTAAAAGTCAGGCAGCAAACCAATTAACAATTTATCATATACACTTTATGAAATAAATGAACCATGGGACAAAGCCCAAAGAGACTGACTGTGGAACAAGTTGTTTTCTTATGAGACAAATATTGTCATCTGTTGTAGAAAAAAAAAGGGAAAACCTTAAAGTGATTTGCGGTCACAACTGTTACATCGCATGAACTCAGTAAGCTGGAGACAAAATTCAACAGCAGTGAGCCACTTAGAAAAGCAAACTAGTCTATCTACTGACCACCCAGACAAACAAAAACATGCAGTGTTGAAGAACTTGACAGCTGCAATGCCTCAGTGGCTATTTGTCTTCCACACACTGTCCAGACATGTCTACATTCAAGATTTATTTTACCCCACTGAACCACAAGAGCCTTCATTTCTGCAAAACTGAAGCCTTACTCCTTTGCACTTTTCTCAGGTTGTCTGATATTGCCTTGTTAGTGTTGGTCCTGCACCATTAATGTTGCTCCAGGACCCAATCACCTGACCTGTGTTGTGTAAGTTCAAACTTGACAAGAGCAACCCCAATCATTATCACCTTACAAACTCGCTTTACCACCTAAACAATGTGGCATAAAGCAGGTCAATTCAAAACAGATGAGTTTACAAATTCAGTAATCCAGCTCTTTCTAAACTTTTGGCTCATGACCTCACCTTTTGTTAATGAGTCTTTATCATCAATCACTAACAAGAATGGTGAGATGCTTTAGGTCAGTGTGGCTTTTCAAATTTGTTGCCAATGTGACTGATATCCCGACTTGTTTGTGTTTTGCTTTGGTCAAACCCGATGGGTTGAATTTGCATTAAAACTTCAGATTTTTATCTGTCAGAATCAGTACCGATTTACTCATAAAACTCCTTCCAATGTAAGTACGGATTGGCCTGAGCAGTACTGCTGGTAGCTGCATTGTGTGAACTGCAGAACAACAGCTCTGTTGAGTTATTATTTCTAGAATTAGTTGACTTATTATTTTCATATTTATCTTAAATACACTATATGGACAAAAGTATTGGGCCACACCTCTTAATCATTGAACTGAGGTGTTTTTAGTCCCATTGCCACAGGTGAACAAAGTCTAGCCCCTAACCATGCAGTCTGCCTTTATAAACTTGGGTTGTTCTAAAGAGTTCACTGAGTGTGGGACTGTGATACTGGAGGATGCCACAGTTGCAATCACTGCAGAGTTCCAAACCTCCTCTGGCATTAACATCAGCACAAAAAATTTGCACCAGGAGCTTCATGGCATAGGTTCCCATGGCTGAGCAGCTCCTGCAGCTGTAATGTGCATGTGGCCCAGTACTTTTTTTCCATATAGTTTATTTTCATTTGTATTTTTGTTAGGTTTAGTTACCCAACCAAGCAAATGTGCTTGATTAGGTTCATGAAAACAATATGGTTGGATTAAAAGAGACAATGTTAACCACATTTTAGAAAACCTTTCTGTCAGAAAGGGAAGTAACATTAATTATTAAGCTTTAGGTACCCCAACACAGCAGTACTGGATTATGTGCTGAGTATCAGTTAATCAGACAATCAACCTGATAACGACCAGTCATTTAGTTTAGGGTGTAACTCAAGCAAACTCTAACCCACACTTAGTCAATTACAGTAAACAAGGCAGGCGGTCGGCTGGTGAACCTGTCAGACTGTTGAGTTTGTGCTCATGGAGCATGACAGTGTTTCAACACACCAATTACAGTGAGACAGTGGTACAGCTGTGTGGTGGCTTGGCACTCAGCCACACTATAAGCACCACTATCGATTGTCAGAGAGACACAGAGTAGGCATGAGAAGAGGGGACAGTCATGCACTGTGAGAGAGCAAGATGCAGAATGAAAACTAAAAGAAAAAGATTCACTCTCTTCCAAACACTTTCTCTGTTTTTGTTGGCGTAATTATGCACGGCCGTCACATTAAAGCTCCGGCTTGTTTATTGCGTGCATTTCCGTATTTGAATGTATGTGTACAAACAGAGCTACAGTACAGAGGAAACTGAGATGAAAAGTGGCAGGCCTCCCTCATTCTCGCTTTTTATTTCTCTCTGTCTGTTCTCTCTTCTGATCCTCCTAATTATCACAGTTTGACAGTGCAGGAGAGGAAGAAATACTAAGGGCAAGAGTATGAAACAGGCAGAGGGAAACAGAGAGAAGAAAATCACTTTTGCAACAGCAAAATAAAACAGAGAGAGACAAGCAGAAAACTGAGATAGAGGAAGGGATTCTAAAGCAGCTTATCCAGCCCATTCTATGTTAATAAGGGCATGAGTTATTAATTTAATGGAGTCTAGATACTTCATTTTAGTCTAAAACAGATACTACAAAGGTCCACAAATTCCCAGCCCACTGCAGCAGACAAAGAAGCTGTCATGGCTGTAATACACTTTACAATATATTCAACTTAAAATACTAGTAGCTGTGTAGAATATCAGTTGAATAATTGCATTTTAAAAGCACCACATCGCACATCCACACAGAAAAAAAAATAAATAGATTTCCCTAACATTTGTTATGTATAGTTATTTATGAGTCATTACTGAGATAATATGACAGCGCAATTTAAAAATAATCTTGTTTTATTTTCACAACAAGTTGTGGATTACTCGTTTACACTCTGCCCAACTCTGCCCGGATCAGCTGGTTGTTGTGTTTGTGTCGTTCCAATTATGTGTCGCCAACAGGGAAGTTGCAGACTGCCCTCTGGTGGACAAACTATGCAACATCAACACTCATAACATGGTTGAAGGGTGTTTCTCCTGTCCCTTCTTTACTTTTGAAACTTTCATTTATTGGCCGTTATAAATGCCAACACCAATATATATTGGCAAATAGCTAATATTGGCTGACATATTGTTCTCCCACCACTATATTTTGGTCAGGTAATAATATTAAGTCAAAATGGGTGGTGCAGTGGTTAGCACTGTTACCTCACAGCAAAAAGGTTTTGGTTTCAAGTTTGCATGATCTCCCTGTGCTCTCACAGGTTTCCTCTGGGCACTCAGGCTTCCTCCCTTCCACAGTTAGTTTAATTGGTGATTCAGAAGCAGTTGTAGGTGTGGTTGTCTGTCTCTGTGTGTTAGCCCTGCGATAGGCTGGTGACCTGTCCAGGGTATACCTCTCCTTCCCTCATGTGGGCAAGAACATTCTCCAAAGGATTCTCCCTACACATCTGGCCTTTCTTACCATATAAACTGGTGACAAAAGTTAGCCTTTTTCTGTCCAAAGTTAAAGAAAGTACACCTAACAATACCTTTAAATATGACTGTGTAGCTAATTTTACTTAGTTTTCTAAGCTGCACAGAAAAAGTTGTGGTGTTTTTCTTACTTGCTAGGAGTTATGAGCTAGACTCTGGCTCTGGCTAGCTAGTTAATGCTACCTCTGAACTGACTGAATAATATTCCATAAACTCTTTGCCCTTGTCTTTTGGGTTTGGAAAGGTGATTAAAAACACACACACACACACACACACACACAACCTATGACAAATATCACATTTACTAGAACTCCATGGACAAAGTTTTAGCATGTTGAGAAATCTGAAAGGCATGACATAAATCTGCTAGGTATGACAGGACAAACACTCTTTTGAAGAGTTAATGGTTAATAGTCATCCAGTAGGCTACAAAATGCTCAGAGTAGACCCTTATTTTAAATCAGTTCTCTTATCTCCAAATTGCACCCTTCACCAGTACAGACCAGCTATCATTGGACAGAGTCTTGCTGTTTCCCCTGCTGCTAAGTTAAAGGCTGAACATAGCTGACTGTAGCTACCAGTACACAGGCCCACTCAGTGCACAGATAGTAGGTTTCTGCAGTAGAGGCTGCCTGATGTTCCTCTCATAATTATGGCAAATTTAGTCTGCTCTAAACTACTACATTTTGTATCTACAGTAGCAGCAGGTCATGACTGCCTTTTAAAGCAATAAACCCCGAGTATGTCTACTACATGCAGGCACTTGAGTTTGAAATTACAGTGCATTGTACTTATTCATCTCAAGTACTTACAGCCAGGAGTATCTGCAGCGAGGAATGAGCCACCTCTATGAACTGAAAATCCATCAAACAGCCAGATATAGATATATATCGGTGGTCCTCAGGTGCCCAGGAGGGAGGAGGGGTGATGGGCGTCACCCTGCACCCTGGGCCATTCTCCATCCACCAGGAGCGATGCATGGACAGGTTGAATGTCAGGACAAGGTCAGAGTCCTGGCAAAGAGAGAGACAGACAGAAAGAGTTTGATTACATCCTCAGACAGAAGACAAACCGGGAGCAAAGCAGAGGCAGTCTGAATGTGTCACACCCCAGTCTGAGAAGAGAGGTTTGAGCTAAAATGCATGTTAGATTTACACTCACCGGTCACTTCATTAGGTACATCTGTTCATTGATGCAAATATCTAATCAGACAGTCATATGGCAGCAACTCAATGCATTTAGGCATGTAGACATGGTCAAGGCGACCTGCTGATGTTCAAACTGATCATCAGAATGGAGAAGAAAGGGGATTTAAGTGACTTTAAATGTAGCATGTTCCATGTTCCATGGCATGTTGGTGCCAGATGGTCTGAATATTTCAAAAGCTGCTGATCTACTGGGATTTTCCCACACAAGCATCTCTAACAGAGATGAGAAAGGAGAAAATTTGGCATGAACAACATGAAAGCACAAATCCATCCTGCTTTGTATCAAGGGTTCAGTGGTGGTGGTGTAATGGTGGGGGGGGGGATTTTCTTGGCACACTTTGAGCCCCTTTGTAACATCTGAGCATCATTTAAACCCCACAGCCTACCTGAGTATTGTTGCTGACCATGTCCATCCCTTCATGACCACAGTGTACCCATCTTCTGATGGCTGCTTCCAGCAGGATAACACACCATGTCACAAAGATCAAATCATCTCAAACTGGTGTCTTGAACATGAGTTCGCTGTATTCAAATGGAGTACAGTGAACTCCTCCACAGTCACCAGATCTCAATCCATTAGAGCACCTTTGAAATGTGGTCGAACAGGAGACTCTCATCGTGGATGTGCAGCCAATAAATCTGCAACAACTGTGTGATGTTCTCATGTCAATATGGACCAAAATCTCTGAGGAATGTTTCCAGCACCTTGCTGAATCTGTGCCACAAAGAATTAAGGCAGTTCTGAAAGCAAAAGGAGGTCCAACCCAGTACTGGCAAGGTATACCTAATAAAGTCGCCAGTGAGTGTGTAATTCCAATTCTTGGGTGTCTCAGATTAGATGTGAATTGTGCACAGGCATTCCTTGAACCCTAAAGAAAGTTGTTCTTCCATGTCTTGGTAATTAGGGGACAAATAAATAAATATCCTCACTACA
The DNA here is from genome assembly GCA_015106735.1 of Paratilapia polleni. Taxonomy (NCBI): domain Eukaryota; kingdom Metazoa; phylum Chordata; class Actinopteri; order Cichliformes; family Cichlidae; genus Paratilapia; species Paratilapia polleni. The sequence continues at coordinate 19,151 of VUQI01051174.1, read as the reverse complement.
ATAAATAATCTAACACACATTAAAAGGTATTTAATTGTTTCCCAAAAAAAGTCATTTTCTTATTATATGAAACTTAAGGTTAGGTTTAGGGTAGGTCGCTAGGGTACTTAGACCACAGAGCATTTTACTGTGAAAGTGTCAACTTTACTGAGGGGGGTTATAGCTGCACTGGCAATGTGGCTCCATAAATGTCATCAGTGCCACTCACTGTACAACTTTGACCCAGATTTAATTATCTCTACAGATACTGCCGTGCATTTTCCATAAAAGTTCAGAAACTCGTTTGAGTGGAAGAATCCTGATGACTGGTGACTTTTCTTCTAGGATCACCAGCAGGTCTCAACTTCTCAGGGTGACTTTACTTCCCACACCTTTACTGCGATGCCGCCTTGATGTTAACATTTCCAGTTCAGACTGTCCACTGTTCAGCTGTACTTTGTGTATGGAGTTAAGCAGCAATTTACTGTCATGTGAGCCTGCAAGATGGGAGCATGGTAAGCATGTTAGCAGCTGACATTAGCATTTCACTCACAGCACTGCACAGCATTACAAAGCCACTAACCATAGACTCATAAGGTGTGCTCACACGAGGCACGGTTGCCTCATACCCTACAGATTCGTTAATTACTTAACACAGCGATTTTCAGAGAAGCAGCTGTAGTTGAGGAAGCTTGGGCGTGGTTAGCAATCACACTCTTATGTCCAACCCACCACAGTTCCCTCACTGGTGGAGATAACCTAAAGTTTTTCCAGTTTTTGTCCCATGTCATTTCAGTTCAGCCAAGTTGGCAGTGGCCCCAATGTAGAGCACCCGCTGAGGCTCCTCATCATTATATGTAATTCTAAAAGCCTCAAAGATGCACAATGAATCAGTCATGATTGTCGTCTCGGCTTAAACAATGCACATATTAACGACTCCATTTAGCAGGAAGAGGCATAGATCATTAAACAGACAACCACGCAAACCACACACACGTCTGTTCATGTGCTACTTTGCCATTAGTCGAATGAAAGGCCCTAATGCTCTTTAAAAGCACCATAAATCTTTTAACTAAGACAGAGAAAAATTACAAAACACTCTTCTTGTGTGTGCCAATCAAATAAAAATAAAAAAAACAACTTAAATTGTCCCTATTGTGGTTTGATATTACTGAAGAGGAAGATAAAACAAAAACCTAAAATGCACTACAGTATTCATAGTGTACTAACAACAGTCCCTTAAGTACACCGTCTACATTTAAAGCCACGTACTTTTATTGAAGCACATAAATCCTTAAACGGGTTTAAATAGAAACCCTCTTCTTACACTGACACCAACACCTTAGTGAATATTTCTGTTTCTACTCCATATATCCCACCTTATCTTGTCCTTGCCTGTCCCTCTTAACCTCCCATCAGATCCACGCTTGGCTCAGTCACCTTTCTCTGTACCGTTACTTAATTTTTTCCTGCTCTCTCTCTCTCTCTCCATTCATTTATATCGTAGTCTCACTTTCCCCTCTCTCACTCTCCTCCCTCCCTGCTTCTCCACTCTTCTTCTTCTTCTTCCTTGGCCTCTCTCTATTTCAGCGTAATGAGTAAATGCCTCATTAGCGCAGAGCTCTGATTAATGCCATCTCCCCTTGTTGTGCTCCTCTTTTTAATGAGTAAAATCTCTCTAATTTTCTCTCTTGCTCCCTCTCTGCCATCACTCTCTGTGTCTGTCACTGCCTTGCCACAGCTTTCTCTCTCTCTCTTCCTCTTTTTATTATATGTCTTCACTCCTCACACCTCTCTTTTTTTTTCTTGTTTCTGTATTTCTGTGCTCTCACTCTCTATCCCCGTTGAAAGGCTGGGGAAACAGGTACTAATTATTTCAGTACAGTATCATCCATCAGTACTTTTATAATGGGCCTCTTCAAAAACCACACTCAGAAAAGCAATTCTCCGCAAAACGCTGAATTTGGCAAAGTCTTATGAAGACCAGGCAGGATGCAATGCTAATAGTCTTCTCTTCGTCTCAGTTTGTGAAGTAAACATTTATGGACATGACAAGAATAATGTGTGAAGATGTTTGGCTAAATTAGTTGGGCTAACCACTTGGGGAATAAGCAAACAAAAGAAGCTGCAACTTAATTCAATTTAAGAAAAGAGAAAAAAGTTTTACAAAATGTAGTTTATAAAAACTTTACTTTTTATTTGGTTTTGATTATATGAAATATTACCTTTATAAAATTGATGCTGGCAAAGAAAAGGCAACACGTCTAAGTCTGAATGTCGTTCTTTTGTCAGAAATCTACTTTAGCTGTTACTCTTGCTAGTTATATTTTGCATGGACTATTTAGACATTTTAAGAAAGATGTGTTTTTTGCCTTATGAAAGTTTGATGAGAAGATTGACACCATTCCCATATCTATATGCTAAATATGAGCCTGCAGCTGTGGCGAAGTTAAAGGGGGTTTTGATTATGAGCCATGATGTTGTAACCATTCAAAGCAGACCTACTATGAGCTATGACATAGTGAAACAATGGTATTTGCTCCAGTAGAAACCACAAGTCTGTATATCAACCTTGTTTTAACAAAAAAACTATTTAGTTGCGATGTCACAGAAAAGAACTACTCTACCCACAATCCTAAATTGAAACAGTGGTATCTCTCATTGGTGGAGATCGCTGTAACCATGGAAATGTTTAAACCTGCCAACATCAGGTCGCTTAGTGAGTGCTAAACTTCAGAAACAGGTGATTAGAGTCAGGATCAAAGCATTGTACCATATCAGTAACTAGGCTATACTTTACTGTACACATGACAAACCATTTACTATACACACACAACATAAAATATATTCAAATCTATTATTATCCAGTACTATTATGAATCATAAAAACACCACAATCATGAAAAGTATTAAATTCGAGAAGGTTGGAATCTGGGATTTGCAATATATTAAGGGATGAGTAGTTCATTTGCCATTAAATCTAATTATGTACACAGTCTTGTACCTTTGTTTTTTTTTTTTTTTGGTTTTTTTTTTTTTTTTTTTTTTTTTTTTTTTTTTTTTTTTTTATTTTTTTTTTTTTTTTTTTTTTTTTTTTTTTTTTTTTTTTTTTTTTTTTTTTTTTTTTTTT
>VUQI01051174.1:0-13995 GCA_015106735.1 Paratilapia polleni | reverse complement strand
AAAAAAGAATAGGGGGGGGGGGGGGGGGGGGGGGGGGGACCATTCGGAGAGGTCGTTCCTCTGATGGTCTGATAGTTAACAGGGGAAGAGTGCTGCCATCTTAATGCGACCTGGAATTACAGACTATTTCACCAATTCAAATAACAACACATGCAATCAGGCAAAAATTACATTTTGCGTTGTCACATTTCCAGCTGAAAAAAAGAAAAGCATAAGACTTGACAGTATATGAACAAACGGGCACTTGGAAATGGATGGTGAATAACTTACCATCAGTTCTAATCAAAATAGATGTGATATTGACAGTCTGGTCTGTTTTTATTCATACAGCATGACAAGTTCCCAGTTTACCAAATGTGCCTATTTATTCCTTCAAAATTAATTAGGAAAATATCATATGGATGGATGGCTGGATGGATGGATGGATGAGGAAGAAAGCAGCAATTTCTCCCCATGTGTACTTCAAACAAACATAAGAGTAAATTGCCTCTAATAGCATACACTCACTGGTCACCTTATTAGGCACACCAGTTCAACTGCTTGTTAACACAAATATCTAATCAGCCAATCACAAGGGAGCAACAGTGCATTTAGGCATGTAGACATGGTCAAGACGACCTACTGAAGTTCAAACCGAGCACCAGAATGCGGAAGAAAGGTGATTTAAGTGACTTTGAATGTGGTATGGTTGTTGGTACCAGACAGACTGGTCTGAGCATTTCAGAAACTGCTGATCTACTGGTATTTTCCTGCACAACCATCTCCAGGGTTTACAGAGAATGGCGACCACGGCATGCAGAAGAGCATCTCTGTATGCACAACACGTCAAACCTTGAAGCAGATGGACTACAGCAGCAGAAGACCACACTGGGTGACACTCCTGCCATCTAAGGACAAGAAACTGAAGCTACTATTTGCATAGGCTCACCAAAATTGGACAACAGAAGACTAGAAAAACGTTGCCTGGTCTGATCAGTGTACAACAGTGTACCCATCTTCTGATGGCTGCTTCCAGCAGGATAACACACCATGCCACAAAGCTCAAATCATCTCAAACTGGTTTCTTGAACATGACAGTGAGTTCACTGTACTCAAATGGCCTCCACAGTCACCAGCTCTCAATCCAATAGAGCACCTACTCCGGGGAGTGTGTATTAGTTCACAATTAATCTTATAGCTTTCCACATACTTTAAACATACAAGCAGTCATGTAGTAAATAAAAAAGATCGACAGTCTAACAGGCAGCCCAGTCACCCAGCAGACCAGCAGATCATCACACTAAAGGGCAGAAAATCAGTGATGGGACAATATTAGCTTTATTCTCTCTAAAGTCAATTTTTCACTCTATTTAACTGAACCTCTCTCTGTTGCTGTATCCACTTTTCTGTCATTTTCTCTCGCTGTGTCTCTCTCTGTTATTTCACACCAACATAATCAGTCACCGTGCATCTCCCTGCCTTGTTTTGCCATAATTTCCCATGGGTGTTAGATGAGGCCTTAACCTATAATGCTTGAAGCACTTCTCTCCTATCAGATTGGATGGGGTTTTTGGGGAATTGTATGTGTGTGACTGTGCTGGGGGGTAGATAGTGATGAGGTCTGTTACAGATCATAACCCTGACCTTAACCATACCAAACCCATTATCATTTCTAATCAAATGCCTCAACAAAGCCACTCTAACCTCTTCAGTCTCTCAGATCTATGGGCCAATTATAGTGCTTTTACCCCAGGTGGAATCCATAATTTCACGAAAGGGAGGGGCTGCTAAAAGAAGCATGCAGAGAGCTAATTATTTCATCTATAGCCACACCTTAAGCAATAAATCAGATCCTATGAGAGCTTTTTATTTCTGTGCACTGGAAAACAAAAACAAAACAAACTAAAGAATATCTGCACATATAAGTAAAACAGCTTGATCAAATTACTATGTGGGAAGTGAAAGGTGATACTTGTAAAGATGAACACAAAAGATTTTTTACAAGCAAATTCTGCATATCCCACTAGCTCTAAGGGGCTCATTTTGGCTCACCACACCTCATTTTTTCACCCAGCATCAAACAGCAGACACAGTTAGCATCTCGCTGGAAGACAGAGAAAAGTATTTAGCAGCTAAAGCAGCTAAAGTCTCAGACTTCGCCAAACAGAGTCAACATAGTCAGATAAAGGTTAACATTCCCTCTAAACATCCATCATCCCATACTCACAGATTTTTTAAACACTTGCAAGAAGAACTGCCTTATCAAGACTACTCATCTCAGTTATTTTTGAGATTAATGGTGTTATAATTAACGATTCCGGATAAAATAAATTCATTTGAAAATGTGGTACTTGGGCTCTGATGCGGCCCCCTCACTTTGTCTGTGGTCACCAGTTGTTGGTGGTCTCAAGCAATGTCCCACCCACACAACTTGGTTACATGTCACAAGTAATAGCCTACCAACGCCGAAGGCTGCTGTGCCACAGACAGGCACAGAGGAGCTCATTTGCAGACTAGAGCATCTCCGGTGTGCAAGCGGAGGTGTGTTTTGAAGGTAAGAAAGCAGATATTGGAGAGGTTGCAAAAAACATTGCAATCCTTTAAGCTGAACTTGCAATTAACAGCACAATCTTATGACCTATCTTTGTGATGTCAATACAACTGAAAATGCACAAATAATGCACTTGTTATCTATAACAAGAGTAATGGTTTATTTACATAGAAATATGGGGGAAATAAAGCAAATTTCAGCAACAGTTTTTTGTTGGAATTTGTGTAATTCTAATTTTGATACCAAAATTTTCAACTATGGCTTTGGGCTCCAGCACACCCCTAATCAAAAGCAATCATCATTTGAGGTGATTTGGGCATCTGACCAGGATGCCTCCTGGATGCCTCCAGGGTGAGGTGTTTTGGGCATGTCCCACCAGAAGGAGGCCCCAGAGCAGACCCAGGACACGCTGGAGAGATGACATCTGTCGGCTGGCTTGGGAACATCCCCCCAGAAGGGCTAGCAGAAGTGGCTGGAGAAAGAGAGATGTCTGGGCTTCTCTGCTTAGATTGCTGCCCCCCACAGCCCGGACCCAGATCCAGATAACTGGCAGAAAATTGATTGATTGATGGCTGGAGTGATAATAAACAAAACTAAGTACGAAAAACTTCTTATTTCTTCTTTCTTGGTTATGAGCATGTTAGGATCAGATTTCAAGAAGTCAGCTGTAAACTGGAAGTTAAAGCCCAGGCAGATTAGCAGTCAAACGCGTACAATAAAATCAAACTTTATCGCTAACACAGTTAGGCTAAATCCATTACAATCAAGGCTCGAAATTAACACAAGCCACCATCCGAGCCCTGGGACACGTTTGACTGCAGCAGGCAAGTCAATCAAATCCATTATCTACTGCTGCATAAAGCCAATCTGAGTTCAATCAGCGTCACCAAGTAAAAACTAACTCTTGTCGCTGCACATGAAGCTGTACAGTAACAATGAATAATCAAATCGAATCACCAGTAATAATAGCTCAGGGCTCAAATGATAAAATTGGCGGGGTAAAAATGCCCCACTAGAGACGTGTTGATGAAAAAAGAAAAATGCAATTTCATGCCATGATTTCAACAAATGCATCCATTGATCAAACACAGGCAGGGCTGATGGATTAACTCAGTGATTCAGGGTGGATGTTTTAACTAGAACGCCTATGATTAAATGTGTGGGATCCCCTCATTCATCGTCTCAGTCAGCAGAGCTGAATGAATACTGGGGGGGGGGGGACTTAAGCGACTATTAGCATTCAAACTGGAAATCTGTTTTCAACTTTCTTCGGGGATGAATTGGGTGGCTTGGAACTTGATTTACTGTCATATTTCTTCTACAATTTATCCTGCAGTAAAAAGCCCGCCCTGCGCTGACAACAGCCACTACTGATGTTGATATAAAATTGATATGAAAGCCACATTTGACTTTTTTTTCTGCTCTCTGTTAGATAAGCGATCCTATCTTCTTAAGAGGTTTTGTTGAACCAACTTTCTCTGTGTTTCTACTTCTTTTTCCCTTGTCCCCACTTCCTCTTTTCTCTGTTGAAAGAGACACTGATTCGCTCGTGGCTTCATCCCACAACACATCATCTTCTACAGCTCTTATCATACTTTCTCCCGTCTAAACCTCTCAGTCTCTCTGTTTGCCCCTGATGCCTCGCTTTTCTTCAGCAAAACTTTCAGTCTTCTTTAAGTTTTTTTCTCCATCTTTCATTCTGTCACTGCTCCATTATGTGTGTGTGTGTGTGTGTGTGGATTGAAATTAGACACCCATATGGATATGAAAATATTTTAAGACAGTCTGGAATTGGTGTGTGCAAATATGTGTACCTCATGTTTGCTTCTTCTCCTGGCAGAGCAAACAGACACCAGCCCATGTATGCACACATTTAAAAGGCACACATTTTCACACATGCAGTATGCAAAAAAGTATGCAGGATAACCCTCCCACACAGCACTCCATCCCCTCGGTAAATGACTGACAGTTGGTGTATGTGTGCATCTATGTGTCCCTATCTGCGTGTCATCTGACGCCCAGAGGGTGGCTGCATCTTTTATACGACACAGTGGACTTTTCTGACAGTTAGCTGTCTGGGAGTGTGCATGCATATGTGTGAGAGCGTGAATATGCGAGTGTGAGTTATGTGTTTGCAACATGCTGACAGTTCTCTCTCCACAGGCTCCTCTCCAGATCTGTCAGGGATGCCACATCAGAAATCTTTTTAAAGATTAATTTTATGGCATTGCTGCTATATTAGATAGTGCAGTAGCGAGTGACAGGAAGGATGGGACTGTGACAGACTGATATATGGTATGAATCTCAGGCTTAAACTCAAATTACTGTCAAGACAGGATGTACACCTTATCTTGCCTCTGGGGCTCCACAGGGGCCTCGTGGAAGGCAAAGATACACGTTAGATAGAAAGTTTTATCAAACACAAATGTTAGAAAAGAAAAAAAAAATGTCTTCACAGGGAGGCAGATAAAGCAATCAGTTGTTTAGTAGAAACTTAAACCCAAACATATGTAAAACACTTGCTTACAACGTGTAGTTCAAACACATCTAAAGGTCAGCGTGTATACACCTGATTGAAACGTCCGCCATTGTGTTGTACTTGGATTTACACACAAAAATCTGCCAACATGCGTTAGTAGACATGCATCTGTGTACTGTGTGTGTACTTGGAGGGAGTGCCTAAAATTAACTTTCTGACTCAGTGTCCAAGAGGACTAGTTAAAAAAAAGACTTTTTTAAAATAGCAAAGTACTTTTTTTTTTTATTCTCTATGCCATGTAGAGCAGAATATCAATGTCTTCAGAGTGATCCTAAAGCACCGACCTTCTTCTGGTGTAATTCTGGCGAAATGTAATTAAGTCATTAAAGACTAAAGTGACAGGCTGTTCGGGCATCTGTGCATCTGCTAAGTTCATCCTAAATATTTGTGCTGACAGGAAGCGTCAGACAGTCTTGCATGTATATGTTAGGAAAACACTGAATGTAATCCAAAATCAGGCATCTTTTTACTTGACAGGAGATGTCAGAGGGTGCCGCCAAACTCCTTCTGTGGCTGGTGTGGTAGTGCTAGCACTGCTGCTCTACCACTAAGGTGCAGTCCCTACATGAACTTGGGATAGTACACTAGCACTGGCCCAGCTGCTGACAGTTTACACTGAGTGTGGCTTTCTCCCACAGACTGTCTGTGCTCTAACCACAGACATTTGACCTAAATCCTGTGTCTGATTTAGAAATTATTTTCTACATTTTCCAAATCCCTTTACTCCAACATTTTAAAAACAATAATACTGCTTTTAAAAAAAATCTTAAGGCCACCATTGGCTCCAGAGCCTTGGGCATGTGCCTACTTTGCCTATGAGGTAAGTCTAAGCCTACAGGATAACCTGTACAGTGTGAAGATCGCCCCCTTCTGTGCCTCTGATTGGCTAATGTACATTACTTGGTTAGGTTTACGGTTAGCGTTAGGGAAAAAGTCAAACTCTATCACAGACAACAGAGGACAGAAGCGCCACCCCTGTTAAAGATGCCAAATGCGTATGAGCATTGTTACATGGCAATTTTGATAACAAACACTTACAAGCCAGTGTGATGGAGACAGCCTTCTGAGATTTACTTGAAAAACTGGAAAAAAAAAAAAATCTTTTTATTTTACAGACAAACTAATGCAACAGTTAACTGCTCTTTCCAAAGTCAAGAATGACCAGTGAAGGTCAACTTTGTGGAACATGAATGAGAAGACTTAATGGTTGTTCATACTTTAGTTAAATGCAAAGGAGAATTTCATTGTGGTTTCATCAGTGGTTCCCAAGGGGCAACCTCCAGAACCTCCAAAAATGAAGCCAATGCATGAAGTGGCAAAAACTGCAGTTCCGCCACGTGCCAGTTTGAGGCAGGCTCCCAAAGTGAGTTAATCCCCACAGACTCCCATGTTAAAATGTCCAACTTCTACAGCATTAAAAACATATTTACAGCCTGGTGCAAAAAATGTTTTTGGCCTCTATGGATAGTTTCCACCCTCATAACAACTGTGAGTGAGGTGAATTTTTTATAAGTCATCCACCTGGATAATTGAGTTAGGCAGCGTCTGCTCGGCCTCATCCACTACATCTCGTCATTAAACTGGACCTCTTCACTGTGTTTGTGCTGTTGGTGCCCTTTGGAGCATTTTAATGGATTGTCTGACTAATATTAACGTCTGCTGTATGGTACATACAATCCAAGAATGGTGTGCTTCAGTTTTGGAGAGTGAAGTGCTAGTATTTTATTAGTCCTTTACTTAGCACTAATTAGCCGGTACATGTGTCTGTACGTTGCACCTGTTAAGTTTATAAATGCAGATTGCTAACCAAGCTAACGAGCGTTAGCCGATAACTTAGCTCTCCACTCTCTCATCCATATAAGGTAACTTCTGGTCTAAAAAAACCCCAATAATGCTCAAGTTTCCAGAACCAGTAGGTGGTGTCAGGGCGGCTACGTCTTTCTTTTCTACTGCCTGGGGTGGTTACAACATTCTGAGACACAGCGCTGGTTTTAATGAAAAGAATACAGCGGCTACACCTGCATTTCCGTTAAATCTGTTAAACTTAATCTGCTGATGCTGTTGAAATCTCCAGAAGAAGAGAGTAAGCCAGCTGTCAAGTGCTGTTTCCACCGTTAATAACAAACTGTCAAGCTCAAAATAATTCAGGAATAAAAAAGTGAGTTCCCTCTAACTTTGATTTCCAGGCTTGCTGTGTGTGTGGGACAATGTCAGTGAGTCATTACTGACGTGCACCATGCTCCCACAACGTCCTGTTAGCTCTCAGTGTCATGATGTCTCATCAAACCCACTTTGCCATAATCTCAATCATGATAATGATCTGCCTGTTCTTTCAGCGTCTGTCCATCTGGTTTTCTGACTTCAGGACGTCAAACTGAGCTGACAAACACTGACGCATTCCCCCCCACCCGCCCTCACTGTCTCTCCCACTTTTCCACTCACTCTCTCGGGTTTGCTTTCCTTATGAAGAAGAAATGTCATAGGTGTTTGGCAAATGTCATACCTTTACAGGCCTAATATTTCTGACTTTCCTGCTGTTATACTACAAAACACCAAGAACATTTGCAGTTAGCCGAACATCAAACAGCCTGTGTGCCGTGTACTGCATGCTTAAAATGAAATCTGTCATCATGGAGGGAACTGAGAAGGTTTGAAGTCTTTTCCTGCAACATTTTCTGTAGTTTAATGCGTATAATTTTTTAAAAATATTTTTTTGACAGGCTGATAAATGTACAATCTGGATATCAAGTCTATTAATGGATAAAGCTGAGTGTTGGGCTGAAAAATTACATCAAAGCTACATTACAAATCCAAGTGTCAGTGATAACGCAGCATAAATCAAAGGACTGTCACCCTCTTTCATATACAGATGTCAGATCTCTTTTATGAAGAAAAATGCAGCGTGTCACAATCAGTTTTGTCCTCTGACCCCACAGTAATGGTGTGAATATATAAAGTAATGGGCTGTATTGGCACTCTGTACATAAAACCCTGCCCATTTGTCCATTAATAGCAGTGCCTTCTCAACAGGGCCACGTTTCCCCAAGTCTTGACAAGAGAAATTTGGAGGAAGAGAGGGAATGAAGAAAGAGGCGAGAGATGAAGATGTGCGAGACAAAAGAGGAACATGGGACCTTGGAAAACAACTTGAAAAAGACTTGATTACAGGGTGAGCAGAGGGAGAGGAGGAGGGAGAGACAGAGAGAGACCAAGTAAGAGGGAAGTGGCATTAAAAAGCAAATGAGAGAGAGAGAGAGAGACTCAAAGAATTTTCATTTATATCACGGCATTCTTGAAGCGCATGCCAACCTTACCCTTATCAAATACCAACAAGTGCCAGAAAGACACATAAAAAAAGGTAGCAGGAAAAGAACATGTCACAATGATACCCATCTCACTCTTTGATAAATATACTGTATAAACCCTGTATTATTGATCCTCTTTTATCCATATCCGAACTTGCAGTCTGTTTTTGCTGGGCTGTCATGATATTATATCAACTGAGTTTCCCTCAGGATGATTAAAATCGAGCAGGCAGTCCACAAAGTCAAGCTCAAGGAGCCATAATCCCAGCCGATCAGCTGAGGGGTCAGCGGATACTCCTCTACATGTCCAACTGGTTATTTCATACATGGCATGCTGTTTAAGCTGCTTTAGCCTACGCAGTTGCTGCGCATCTGCAAGCCACTTTGCAACCCACCGCCACCCCATCTTTCTTGCGCTGCCGTTTGTGCATGTGTATGTAGGTGTAAGGGCGGGGAGGTGTGCACTCCTTGCCTTATGCAAGGGTCCTGAGCAGAGCCATGCTATTATAAATTACTACAGATGCAAATATCAGTTGTCTTTTGACTGCAGTGGGCTGACTCAAATAGCTTTGGGGATCCTGTGATTTTTCCGTATAACTCTAATAAAACTAAATCTGCAGAAATAATAATATTTCAGTGCACCTAGACAGTTTGAGTTTAGTGCTAATTACAAAGGGTTAGCATGCTAATATGCTTGCTTAACATCAGCATGTTAGCATTGCCATTCTGAATATGTTAGTGTTATGACCTTAAGCAATCACAAATCAAGAACTTACAGTTGTTCTAAGTTCTTAATTTTGTTATGTATTTTGAGGTCTGTTGCCAAGACAAAAATCAGGTTTTCCTATATTTAAAATTGGAAGTATATATATCCATGGAAACGATCACAGACATAAACTTGTTTTACATGTGGACCAGTGTAACAACAGCCTTCAGGTCAGAAAACAAGCCCTGGAACGGTCGGTGATGGATTCATATCTCATACTGTATAACAGCTGGTGAAGCCGATCGGAGGGGAAGCAGGACTTTGTGATTTTCTCTCCCTCAGTAACTGGGTCAAGGAGGATGTGCCCTTGAGCGAGGCACGCACAAACTGTTCTGGTCATAAAAACAAGCTGTTCAGCATCTGGTTTGCGTGTGCTTCTATACGATTGGTCAGCGGATAATTGATGAAGGTATTGCTAATTAACCGGCTGCTTTACCCTCATTAGAAACCAGATGTGTTGATTTTGGTCAGGAGAGCTGAAGCATTTTAAATGACTTTGTCTTACAGAATGAGGAGAAATATCAGACTCTAGTAATTTTATCATAGGAATAAAGTGATACACATGGTGGTACTATTTATTTTATTGTGCCCGTTGTTATGGTGCTTTTCCACATGATTCTACCTTTCTCTCTGTACTTCTAAAATGACAGACACGCTTGTTTTTCAGTTTGAGAAAAACAAAACCCAAACATCAGCTCCCTGACCTCCCAGCTGTACTGATTTTTGCTAAAATTAGGCCACGGGACAGTGAGAGGTATACACCGATCAGCCACTGACCCACTGATGGATAAAGTGAATAAAATTCATCATCTTCTTACAATGCAGTGTTCGGCTGGGAAACTTTGGACCCTGGAATTTGGATTTCTAAGCAGAAGGTGGTGGATTTATACAACTGTTGACTCAGTGTCAAAAATCAAGGCTAACAGTATACACTGTGTGTGTGTGTGTGTGTGTGTGGGAAGAGCAGAGATGTATGAGTGTATACAGCAAGTACCACAGAGAACAGAAACTGAGTCCCAAATGTCATTAATTATGATTGATGGGAAAACCAATAAGATGAAGATTAAGATAGATGGTATGAGGCGGCGTACCCACAGTCTTGTATCATATATTAAACTGATAGCAAACATGTTGTGAAACTGTCTAATAAAACAAGTAAATTGCAGAGAAGTGTGGTGAGAAAGTGACTATTTTTTTTTTCCACCGCCACACGCCCGAGTGTAATCAGCAATAATCAGCACTCACATCAACTGATTTCTTCTGTTTATGGAAGCACTGATTAGCCTTAATAAATCATCCAAGTTGATAATCTGCATTTAAAATCAACAAATTTGGAGTTTAGAAAAGGCTAAACTTTTGAAAAATGCACGAGAAAAGACTTGAACAACCTCAAGTCATCTCTAATATTTATTAGTGCATAATGGCAACACAAAGAACTGAAATGATTTTAAAATAAAACCTCTGAGAGCTGAAAGAAATAAAACTGATAATTTCACTACAACACAATATTCTACTGGGAAACCATTGGTCCTGGTATTCATGCGGATGTTGCTTGGCACATACCACCTACCTAATCACTGTTGCACACAAAGCATAACAACAACACCACTCCCCGATAGCAGCAGCCTTCCCCTAGCAGGACACGCCATCCCAGCACATCACAAAAAATGCTCAGCAACAGCTCAAGGAACACAACAAACCATCCAGCCTCACCAGACCCCAATCAGATCGACCATCTACAAAATGCACCAGAATAAGCCTGATTCACAGAGGCCTGATCCTCATTTTACACAACCAGAAGGCTCCACTGCACTCTTCCGGTGCCAGACACCACGGGACACTCCCAGAGTACCCATGTCCGTACCCAGAAGAATGAAGAATGACAGCTGCCATACATTGTTTAGGGAAACCTAAACAATGTATGGCAGGCAGTTTCAATGCTGATTAAACCCTCACAAATCATCTGGTAAGAATTACACCATATTTACAATAAGCTAACTCTTCTGTGAATCTTTATTTGCATCATATGTCATGCTGAGAGTAAACAAAGCCAAATCTAAATGCAAACAGAAACATCAATTCCCCAAACTACTTTGGCATCTGCTATTAGATTTAAATCCAGATTTTGAAAAGGTGACCCCTCCCCTCCATATGATGGTTGCTAGTTGTCATCCACTGGACAGGTGCTTCCTGAGAGGGGTCTGGAGTGTCAGTTAGACCACTGTCCTGGTGGTGATTGTCTCTGCTAATGTTGTTAAGTGAGGACAGCACTGCAGTGGAACTACAACTTAACTCATCCTTTCAGCCCAGGGTTAGCCCTTCCTCATTCGAGTCGAGGGACATAGAAGACATTTTCGTACTTCATACTTTATGCCCTGTGCGGTCGCTGCAACTACACTGTAATTAGTGACCAAGTTACCCAATTCAGTAGTGTGGCTCAAGTGAGTGTTTTTAATTGGTTTTAGCCAACAACCTTGGTGTATTACACAGAGGACTAAGATATATTACACTTGCAGACAACTTGAACTTGTTCCTAGAATCAGTGCATTGCTGGTTTGGGTCTTTTTGTGGTGGTGCTAGGTTGTTTTCATGAACATGTACTATAAAAGACTTGACAAGGAAAAGTTTCCTTACTCTGGACAGGTCTCCAACCTCCAGGTAAAAACAGATGATGAAAACATTCCAGGTCATCCACACTACAAGCCAGGCTGCATACTGCAGAGTAACATACAGAGAGAGAGAGAGAGAAGAAAGTGAGATGCAGACAAGATTTGACAAGCCATTGTTGGAGAATTTAAAAAGCACCTTCATGTCTTGCATGTGGACTAGGTGAGTTGGAGAGAAAAGACAGAGGGAGGCTTCACTTTTGATGTTGTTAAGATGCAAAGAAACAGAAACAACTGTGGATAGTGCAACCAATCACCTGAATCCAACCAGACAGGAAGAGAAAATGGATAGCGGCATCGTGTGTGTGTGTTTGTGCAAGTTATAAGAAAGGAAGAACGGATTTACAAGCTTAGATACAACTTTCATTCTCTTATATTATCTGAATCTTCCTACAAAATATTGTGTTCACTACACAGTAACACATAATCAAATATACACATTGATTAGCCACAACATTAAAACCACCAGGCTAATATTGTATAGTTCCTCCCAAAACAGCTCTAACCCATCAGAGCATGAACATGGGACCTCTAGAGGTCTGATAGCACCAGGTCACTGGTGTAGAGGGGTGGAGCTGCATTGCATCGGGCTTGTTTCTGCACATCCCACGGAAGCTTAATTGGATTGGGATCTTGGGAGTTTGCAGGCAGTGCCAATGCCTTAGGTTCTTAGGTTCTCAGTTTTTAAAAAATATTTTGCTAGGAATGTTCCAGGCGACTGTCTTACTAGTCAATTAAATGGGAGAAAAAAAACTCAATAGTAGCCTAAAAATCTGAAAACACTCAAAACTGAGCAGAATCTAACGGACAAGGTTAAACTTTGTCCATATTTTATTGAAACCATTATTGAAACTCTTTAATAATCAATTGTGTTTTAGATGCCCAGTAAACATGTCTGCAACACGGTAATACAGTCATGTGAAAAAGAAAGTTTTGAAAGGACTCTTTGCAGTCCTTTGAAAAACTAAGTACACCTAGTGATTCAGTAGGTTGCAGAACCAGCTTTAGCAGCAATAGCTTGAAATAATTTTCTGTATGACTTTATCAGTCTCTCACATCATTATGGAGGAATTTTGGTCCACCCTTTTTTACAACGTTGCATCAATTCATTGAGGTCTGCAGGCATTTGTTTATGCACAGCTCTCTTAAGGTCCCACCACAGCATTTCAAGGTTGAGGTCTGGACTTTGGCTCATTACAGCACCTTGATTCCTTTCTTTTTCAGCCATTCTGTTGTAGCTTTGTTTGTGTGCTTGGGATCATTGTCTTGTTGCATGACCCAGTTTTGGCCAAGCTTTAGCTGTCAGACAGATGGCCTTACATTCGACTGTAGAATACTTTGGTATACAGAGGAGTTCATGGTTGACTCAATGACTGCAAGGTACCCAGGTCCTGTGGCTGTAAAATAAACCCAAATTATCACCCATCCACCACCGTGCTTGACAGTTGGTATGAGGTATTTGTGCTGATATGCTTTAGAGCCTGAGATGTACAGTACTATCCAAAATTCTTGAATCACCCCTAATTTCCTTATATTTTGCTTCCAAGGAGCCAGACTGTAATTTTGTAAAGTGGTCTTGAGCAATAGTTCTCCAGGCTTTCTGAAGGTCTTTCAAAGTTTTTCTTTGGACATTGGCTGCTTTTTCATATCATTATCATAAAAAAAAGACACCTAATTAGCTGAACGTTGAGGAAACTGGACAAGTGGAAGACCAAAAAATTAAGTGGCAGGCCTAAAAAACTATTTACAGCAGATGAACAGCATCTGAAAGTCATGTCCTTAAGAAATGGGGGGAAAAAATCCAGCAAAGACCTGACACAGGACCTGAGAGATACATCTGGACCTTCAGTCTACTGTTCACTGAAGCCTCATCAGAAATGGTCTCAGTGGAAGGGTGTCAGGAAGTCATTCTTAAGGAAGGGAAACAGGGAGAAAAAGCTGAGGTATGCCAAATCACACAAGAACTGGACTGAAAATCAGTGGCAACAGGTCTTATGGAGTGATGAATCCAAATTTGAAATTTTTGGTTCAAATTGGAGTCAGTGTGTACTGAGGTCGTCAGGAGAGAGACACACAGTGTCTACAGCCATCTGTAAAACACGGTGGAGGATCTGTCATGGTTTGGGGTTGCATTTCAGCCAGTGGTGTTGGAGATCTTGTCAAACTGATGGAATTATGAACACAGAAAA
>VUQI01051173.1:0-26385 GCA_015106735.1 Paratilapia polleni | reverse complement strand
TAGTTCATGCATTTATTACTTCTAGGCTGGACTATTGTAATTCATTATTATCAGGTTGTTCTAAAAGCTCCCTGAAAAGCCTTCAATTAATCCAGAATGCTGCAGCGAGAGTACTGACAGGGACTAGAAAGAGAGACCATATTTCTCCCATATTAGCTTCTTCTCTCTCCTTCTCCTCACATACAAAGTCTTGAAAAATCAGGCCCCATCATATCTTAAAGACCTCATAGTACCATACTATCCCAATAGAGCACTTGGCTCTCAGACTGCAGGCTTACTTGTGGTTCCTAGGGTATTTAAAAGTAGAATGGGAGGCAGAGCCTTCAGCTTTCAGGCCCCTCTCCTATGGAACCAGCTCCCAGTTTGGATTTGGGAGACAGACACCCTCTCTACTTTTAAGATTAGGCTTAAAACTTTCCTTTTCGATAGAGCTTATAGTTAGGGCTGAACAACCTATGAATTGTAATGAAACGTGAGCTGGATGACATTCTGGTTTATTTCATGAGCCTGAAAAAATAGACAAAGCAGTAATTATGGAATATCCAGAAGTCTGACCACCTTACTTAAGTCCATACATTAAATTCTGGGCTGGGCAGTCCAGATTTTTTTATTTTTATTTTTTTATGTAACAGGATCTAACAGCTATTGGATGGATAGCCATGTTAAGGCAAACAGTACATATGCACATCATTGTTAATAGTGTTTTGTTTATGCCTTGTTTATATGTTTTATTTGTCTAATGCTTTGATGTCATCAAAATTACAGTCCCATTACACTAAACTATGCTGGTAGCATTGTACCTGGTAAACATAGGCATTTTAGCATCGTCCCTGTGTGTACTGCCACCCATTAAAATGAAAGGATCTATTTTTTTTTTTTTCCTGGACCAGCAGTTAGTAGAAGTCCATCTCTAAATCCTTTTTTTTCGTTGTTCCTCATAAAAACTTTTGCAACTAATGCACTCCTAGCAGCCTTCTTCTGTCACTTTGGCTTGACCAGATATGTGTAACTGGTTCTGGACTATATAAATACTGTCTTCAATTTTTATTTTTATTTTTTGTGATAGACAAACATTTGTGATAAAACTCCACTGATCTACGGCAGAAAATTAAAAAGTGGAATTTCATTTATCATCTTCTCCCAAAGTCATGCTGACATTAACCATTGTGTGCCAGACTCTGAAGAGAATTTCCAATGAAGTGGTGAGAACATTAACTTTACATGAAATTTATAATGTATTAAAAAATTCATAATTTTTTAAAAACAATATTTATGAATTGGCTATGACATTGATATTTATTAATCCAAAAGTTTTTTGAAGGCCGTTGGTTGTTTCAAGTTAGATTTTTTTTTTCTGTTGTTTTTTGTATTCATATGTAAACTGCAATGTATACTGCAGTATACTTGGGCAGAAACTACAAAGTCAGTGTTTAATTTTGTGTTTTTGTATGAATGTATTTAACCCCTTCATGATTTCCTGACTTGATAATTTTCTTATGCTGAAGTTCTTTAAGTCCCTCTGTCTTGTCAGCTAGAGTGTACCACAGTGTGAGTTTACATCAGAACGGAGTCTAGGATGTATTAATAGGCTATATGCAGTCATGGTATAAAGAAAGTACACCCTCTTTCAATTCTAAGGTTTTACATATCAGGACATAATAAAAAATAATCTGGATGACCTAAAAACATGACGTAATGCAGAAGTTGTTTGTGAAAAACTAAGTGCACCCTTACTGCTTCCAAAGAAATTAAGAGGGTAAGTAGCAGCCAAGTGTGGCTAATCAAATACACTTGATTAATTGGTCATCAGCAAGTGTGAACACCTCTCTAAAAGCAGAGGTTTTGGCAGATTGCTGGTCTGGAGCATTCAGGTGTGTGATGTCTTTCCAAAGAGGAAAGACATCAGCAATGATCTTAGAGAAGTACTGTTGCTGCCCAACAATCTGGGAAGAGTGATAAGGCAATTTCCAGACAATTTGAAGTGGATTATTCTACAGTGAGAAAGATTATTCAATAGTGGAAAACATTCAAGACAGTTGCCATTCTTCTCAGGAGTGGACGTCAGAGCAAATTCACCCCAAGGTCAAAAAGTGCAATCCTCAGTTAGCATGTTAAATGTTAAAGTTCATGACAGTACAATTAGAAAAAGACTAAACAAGTATGGCTTGTTTGTAAGGAGGGGTGATGATTTTGGGCTTGTTTGGGGCTTGTTTTGCAGCCACAGGACCTGGGCACCATGAACTCCTCTATGTACTGAAGTACACTAGAGTCAAATATGACTGACAGCTAAAGCTTGACTGAAATTGTGTCATGCAACAGGACAATGATCCCAAGCACATCAGGGAATCTACAACAGAATGGATGAAAAAGAAAGAATCAAGGTGCTGCAATGGCCCAGTCAAAGTCCAGACCTCAACCCAGTTGAAATGCTGTGGCGGGACCTTAAGAGAGCTGCGCATAAACTAACCTCAACAAACTGAAGCAATGTTGTAGAGTAGCCCAAAATTCCTTCACAACGATGTGAGAGACTGCTAAAGTCATACAGAAAAATTATTGCTGCTAAAGGTGGCTCTACAAGCTATTAAATCCTGGTGTGTAATATGTAATATGTCATATGTTCTTCTGATTTTATGTCCTGATATGTAAAAACTTAGGATTGAAAGAGGGCGTACTTTCTTTTTTACCATGACTTCAAAGTCAAGTAAAAACTTAAATGTTTTCCTTCTTTAATGTTATGGAGACAGTATTTTTTTCATTTCTAGATGTTTACATCTGCTGTCATTTTTCTGTTCACATCCAATCTCTCCTTTCCCATTTCACTCAGGTGGAAATAGAAATGGCTTCAAAATGTAATATTTTACCACTGCTGGATAATTTAGCAGTGATAGAAAAAAATCTTCACTCTGCCTACTGCCTGGGATTTTAAAATTACAGCAAGTCAAAGTAAAGTATATGAGCAGAAACACATTTACACATTCACTGCCAGGGATAATTGGATTTTAATGTGTGGCATCTGAGAGCAGTGAGAAAATGAATTCCCCAAAGGCCCTGGCCTTGATGGACATTACCAATTAAGCATAATCATTATGCACAAAAACTGCGGGACACATCCTACAGATCCTTTGGCAAAGAGAAACCGTGGAAATATTTCAGTAGCTGTCTCTTCTGTATAGTGTTTTGCATCTCTTTTAACTTAATTATTTAAGGTGAATGATCTGTTGGCAATTGCGATTAGTTTGAAAACCAAACTCATTTCATCATTTCTTATCTTAACACAAATATATTGAAAATATGTACAGTCCATAAACCCATAAACACCGTTGTTACTACAAGAAAATATTTGTCTTTTTCGTTTTTAACTCTTTTTAATTTAAATACTTAAAAATAAATCATTCTCTGTCTTGCAGGTGGTGTATTTCTCAGCCACCTATCCCTACTTCATGCTTTTCATCCTGTTCTTCAGAGGGATCACACTTCCTGGAGCCATAGATGGGATCCTCTTCTATATTACTCCAGACTTCAATAAACTCATCCGATCTGAGGTTCACAGTTTGCACACATTCACATGTAATGAGCCACACGTCTTCATAGACAAACATGTGTACATACAGTATGTTCTCTCACAGGTGTGGCTGGATGCAGCAACTCAAATCTTCTTTTCCTACGGATTGGGCCTGGGCTCGCTCATTGCGCTTGGAAGCTACAACACTTACAACAATGATGTTTACAAGTAGGAACAGAAAATCCAAGCTTTGTAACATCCTCTTTGGTAGATGATATACAATTTCTTTACTTCTTTGCTCCTTACTGATGTTTTCTCTTTAGGGACTCAGTCATAGTGTGCTGCATCAACTCTTGCACCAGCATGTTTGCTGGATTTGTCATCTTCTCCATCGTAGGTTTCATGTCGTACATCACAAAGAAGCCTGTGCATGAATTGGCAGCATCAGGTACAAGTCATTTTTTATGACTAATGAAATGCAAAGAAATAGTTAATTATTCAGATTATATTACTTCTGGACCATATTAATTAACTATTAAAAATTTTAATGTAGAGATTGAAGGCTGAAACAAATAATAATATAATATAGTATTGTTTTTAACACTGGTTGCTTACAGACACAGCCCATCGGTGGTCAAAGAGTGAAAAAATTCTGATACTGTTTTACTAAATTGAGCATGAAGTGCTATTGTGTGCATGTTTCAAATGATTTGTTCCTCATTTTGGAACATTCATGAAAAAAATGGTTTAAGAACAGTGTACAAATGAACCATAATGTGTGCACGAGGTACAAAACGTGCTCATGTGTTGTTTGTGGTTTGCACACAATAGCATTTAATGTGCTCAATTTACTTAAAAGGGTCCATATATATTTTTTGACCTCTGTGATCACTGAGGAGCTCCATACTTAGAAACTCAGTTCAGCTAAAACTAAAGAAAATAGAGATGAGGCAGTTTGTGACCTCTGTCGCGCTAATGCATATACACTCACTGGTCACTTCATTAGGTACACTTGTTTGACTGCGCATTAATTCAAATATCTAATCAGCCAACCACATGGCAGCGACTCAGTGCATTTAGGTGTGTACACATGTTCAAGAGGACCTGCTGAAGTTCAAACTGAGCATCAGAATGGGGAAGAAAGGTGAATTAAGTGCCTTTGAATGTAGTATGATTGTTGGTGCCCAACGGGCTGGTCTGAGTATTTCAGAAACTGCTGATCTACTGGGATTTTCCCACACAAACATCTCTAGGGTTTACAGAGAATGGTCTGAAAAAAGGGGATGTGGTGGAACAGGAGATTTGCATCATGGATGTGCAGCCAACAAATCTGCAGCAACTGTGAGATGCTGTCATGTCAATATGGACCAAAAAAATCTCTGAGGAATGTTTCCAACACCTTGTTGAATATATGCCATCTGTTGAATTCAAGTACAATCTAAGATATGATGGGGCCATTAAAGACCTCATAGTACAGTCACAGCAGATGGCTGCCCCTCCCTGAGCCTGGTTCTACCAGAGGTTTCTTCCTGTTAAAAGGGAGTTTTTCCTTCCCACTGTCACCAAGTGCTTGCTTGGGGTTGTCTAACTGTTGGGGTGCCTTGAGGTGACTGTTGTTGTGATTTGACGCTATAGAAATAAAATTGAATAAAATTGAATTGAATTGAATTGAATTGAATTGAATGCACCAAAGACTTAAGGCAATTCTGAAGGCAAAAGGAGGTCCAACCCGGTACTAGCAAGGTGTACCTAATAAAGTGTCCAGTGGGTGTATAATTCAGTCTATCATATAATGTCATAAGACAAAGCATTTGCAATTTTGAAATATTTGTCTTGTTTGCAATATTTAGGTCCAGGGTTGGCATTTTTAGCTTATCCTCAGGCAGTAACACAGCTTCCCATGTCCTCTCTATGGGCCATCCTCTTTTTCTCCATGCTCATGATGTTGGGCCTGGACAGTCAGGTACTCACAATGCACATACAATGCATGTGACTGACAATACTTGAGTTTATTTTGCACAAATATAGTACTGATTATAAATCAGAATGAAAATAAAAAATCACAATATGAAAATTTTGCTCATTAAACACTAGCATTCAGTTAAGGATTTAGGACAGGACTTCCTCCTCAGTGGCACCCCTTTTCGAATGATAAATCCCAAACTTTTAATATATACATAAATTCCACATGGTTGTCTTGGTCACAGGTTACTGCTATCAGGTAGCTGCTGCTAAAAGCTCTTTTCTGCTTCTCATTTGATTTGTGAATCCAAATTATAAATGCACTAAATGGGCATTTTTACCCCCAAAATGTAGTGAACACTACATTTTGGGGCTACAGCTCCATAGGGACCCATTTATTCTGGACTACTTTGTGAAATCCCCGTTAAACAGGAAGTTCTAAGAATAGGGGCTCACTCCGATTTAGAAATGCTATACATGAATCGTCACCAAACTGAGTGCATTGTAGGTCATGTAGGTATTAGACTCTGACATAAAGTGGGTTGAAATAAAAAAAAATATATATTTTGATCCTTTCTGAATCTGTTTATCATGTATCTAAAAATGTTGTAGACAAACAAAGCTAAACTATTGGTGGTCTCTTTTAGTAACAAACCACATTCTTCATGTTGTCATGTTTTAGTTCTGCACAGTAGAAGGCTTCATCACAGCTCTGATGGATGAATATCCCCTGGTTTTGAGGAAGAGGAAGAAGGTCTTCATCCTCATTGTCTGCCTCATCTCCTTCATCATCGGCTTCTCTAACATCACACAGGTGTTGCTTGAACGTCTGTATAGAAAATACATTAATTCTCTATAAAATTAACAAAGTAAGGAAGGTTTAAACATTCACAGATTAAACAGTTTAACACTGAATATTATAAGAGGGCTGTCTTAAAACCCAGCTCACATGAACTCTTGCTCATTTTTGTGACACAAGGGAAAAAGAGCTCTTACATTATGCATAATAACAAAACGATCTCACAACAACCTGCGGTGTACTCTCATCATGCATATTTTATTCAATGAAGATAGGGATGTTAATATTTGGTCTCTAAAGCAGATATGCGTGTTTCTGTATGTGTGTTGAACTCTCTCAGGGTGGTCTCTATGTGTTCAAGATGTTTGATTACTACTCCGCCAGTGGGATGTGTCTTCTCTTCCTCGTCTTCTTTGAAACCATTTCCATATCCTGGTTTTATGGTAGGACATCTGTTTTCTTTTCATTTATGATTATAGGATTAAAGCAAATATTGAAAAGTGAAATTAAATGTAACCACAGCTATAATATTTTGAGACAATCTGGATGAAAAGTAATAATGACTCCAGCATGTAAATTTCCTACGTAGCTGTTCAACAGGAAATTACATCTATCTGCTGGCCTTTCTTTGATAAATCTCTGCCATCTTGGCTTTCCTTTTTTTCACCCATTATGGCTTTGTTCTGGCAGTTGCTTTCTCCTCATTAACGCCCACACTCCCTCTGCCCTCCTCCCTTTATGCCACAGGAGCTGAAAGATTTTATAAGAACATTGAGGACATGATTGGCTATCGGCCATGTGGCTGGTGGAAGCTTTGCTGGATGTTCTTCACGCCTTTAATCTGCTTGGTAGGAGATGACTGATTATGGATTTAACCTTTATGACCTTCACCTGCTTAATTCTTTAAATCTGTAATTTTCAGTCAGGCTTTGTTCTTCTGTATGAAGATCTAGGCACCCATCAAGCTGCAGCAGTTGCCATAGGTAGAGAATTGATCTGATTGCTTCTGCCATGAGCTGAATTGCATTTGATCTCATGGGTCTGATCTGTCGGGCCCTTTGGGAAATCTTGCAAAGTCAGTACTGTAGTGAAAAAGGAAACTGAGGGGAATTCAACAATGCTTTGATAATCTGATGTAAAACTAAGCAAAATATTGTTGAGAAACAGGAACACTGTTGGACACATTGTCCATTGTCTTATGTGGTCTGAAAAAAAAGCTAATGACAATTGGCCGTGGCTGGTCTTTATATGTAATGTTAATTAGCAAATCTTAGCTGTTAGCATGCAAACACACTAAATTATGTGGGTGAACCATAGGCAGTCTGTGGGGTGGACACAGTAAACATTCTACCTGATAAACACAGGTGTTTTAACATTGCCATTGTGAGCACGTTAGCATGCTGTTAGTAGTATTTCGCTCAAAGCATGGCTGTGCCTAAGGCTACAAAAATTCATTAATCTATTCTACCTGGATATTCTGCATCATATTTCATCATCTTACTGCTACCTTAAATTGCACCTCCATCACTGAAGTCAGCTACAGTACTGTGCGAAAGTCTTGAGCCACCCCTCATTTCTTTATTTATATTTATATTCTTTCTTGTATTTTTTTGGTTTTGAGCAATAGGTCTCCAGACTTTCTAAAGGACTTTTAAAGTTTTTCTTTGGACATTTTGGCTTCTGCGGGACTAAAAATCATGTCCTCAAGAAACTGAAAAAGAACAAACAGCAGAGACCTGACGCAGGACCTGAGAGATGCATCTGGCCCTTCAGTTGATCTGTCTACTGTTCACTGAAGCCTCATCAGAAATGGTCTCAGTGGAAGAGTGGCTGTCAAGAAGCCATTCTTAACCGTAGAACACTAACGTTGGGTGATTTTCACCCATGTTACAAAAATGTACTTTAGTGTTCTAGGGTTAAGGAAGGGAAACAGGGAGAAAAGGCTGAGGTATGCCAAATTACACAAGAACTGGACTCAAAATCAGTGGCAACAGGTCTTATGGAGTGATGAATCCAAATTTGAAAATTTTGGTTCAAATCATCATCAGTATCTATGGAGGAGGTCAGGAGAGAGGTACAACAGTGAGTGTCTACAGTCATCTGTAAAACACGGTGGAGGCTCTGTCATGGTTTGGGGCTGCATTTCAGCCAGTGGTGTTGGGTGTCTGATTGGCAACAGCCTCATTTTTCAGCATGACAATGATCCCAAACACACTGCCAATGCAGTAAAAGCATACCTGGATAGAAAAACACACAATCAAACACTATCAGCCATGGATTGGCCTCCCCAGAGCCTGGACCTCAACATTATTGTAGCAGTGTGGGAAATTACAGGACAGATTGCCTAAGAGAGTTCAGGCTGTGTTGAAGAATAAAGGTGATGATACCAAATATTGACTTTCAAGCTTGTTAGAATTGTACAAACTCTGTTTTTGCCTTATACACTGTATTTCTATTTATGTGTGCATGTTTCAATAAATCGCTGCACCTATTTCCCATTTTCCTAGCATAGTATAAAGAAATGAGGAGTGGATCAAGACTTATGCATGTTTTTGTTCTGAAGTAAAGAATACCCATTAGCTGCTCATCCCGACTACCATGGCTTGTTTAGACAGTGATGCTACGAATAATTAAATATATTATTATTGTTAGAGCTGTTTCAATGAATGTCTAATGTTATTTTGTAGGGGGTATTTACCTTCAGTGCCATTGAGATGACCCCTCTGACCTTGGGGAAGTATGTGTACCCCCTGTGGGGCCAAGTGATTGGCTGGTTCATGGCAATGTCCTCCATGGTACTCATCCCAGGCTATGTTATCTACATGTTCTGCAGCACCAAAGGCAGCATCAAACAGGTACAGACCTCTTACACGACTCACTCGTATTCTGATTGGAATCTGTAATCATCTCAGGTAAAAAGAAATCTACCAAAAGTACCAAAAGTATGCGAGAAGTGTGAAAAAGAAAATAAATGGTACGTGATGTTTGAGAAAGAGACTGTGCTGGAAGGTTGGAGTTCCTCTCTGTTATTTAGAGTCATTCAGGAAGAACAGAAAAGATGGTTTTGGCTTAAGGCCAACATCATTATCCTATTAGGTAGGAAAGTGCATTTTAAACTCAGCACAGCACACTTCTTACAATTAATATTTTGTTATTGCTTCTACCAGAACAACTTTGTTTCACCTCTGCTTATTCCTTCTTCGAGAAATTTGTAACTTAGAGCTAAAAAGCATATCTTGCTCTTGTTTTTTTTTTTTTGTTTACATTATTTGTATGTATCATTATAGTATGTATGTATCGTTTCACCCAATATTTCACATCTGGATTCAAAATCAACTGTTAATCATGTAATCGTAGTCTGATACATTTTTTTCTTTCTTTATTTTTTCATTTGTCCAGCGTTGGCGGAGGATGACAACTGCCCAGGAGGATGAAAAGTCATCAGGGCAGGATGAATTCACACACACAGGCAGTGTGGATGAAGCTCCCGTCTAACCCTGAATGTTCAAGTTGGTCTGGCTGCCAGGATTTAATGTAGTCAACACCGAAATTTAACAATTCGATGGATGGGTGGGTGGTGTCTTGTCTCTGGACCACATTATTTTACCATCCTCCCCTTGAATTGGGCTAAAAATTAAGTAAACAGAGAAAGGAGATCAAGAGGTAATTTTGATATGGATAGTTCCTGTTTTTAAAAAAGCTCCAACCATAAATTGAATGATATAGATCAAAAATGATCCTGTATACAAAGCCCATGTGGACAATATACCATCATGAATGTAAATCCCCATCCCCTGTATAAATTGCAAAATAATCAAGGCCTTTGTTTATAAGCTTACCACATGTTTAATGAATGTTGTTGTACTGTGAAATGAAACAGTCTGGTGAAACTTGAGTTAAGCATAAAAGTGTAATGCAAAGAATTCCCTATATTTCATCTTAAAGAACAAAACAACCAGTCATTGTGATATCTTAGCAATAAAGTATCACTTTTACTATTAATTGTCTGTAGGCCATATTTATCTGAGCCAGACCTAAAAAGCTGTACATGTTATTTACCATATTCTGTTTCTCATTTAACAAAGCTTTGAGATACCTGTTTTTAGTTATTGTGTATATTGAAGAGTTTGATTAAAAAGTTAGAGACTGTAAATATATTCATGGACTGTCTATAAGATGGACGTAGGCCTAGGAACTGAAAAGAAAAGCCAATGTGGAAGTGCCTTAAACTTAAATTATTTCACTTGACCAGCAGGGGGCGACCCCTCTGGGTACTAGAAGTCTGACTGTATAGATGTCTATGATAAAATTACCCTATTTCTCACTTGATGTGTGACTTAAGGAAACATTTCCCTAATGAGTTTATGGTCTCAATCACTAGTTTTATGTCTTGTTTAAAACAAGATGATGTTCATTTTATAAATAAAGGTCAAATTTAGAATAAAATAGATGATAAAATAGGGTAATCTTGTGTCCAAAATGGCCAATGGAAGTCAACAAACTAATGGGTTGGCTACATCCATATTTTATATACAGTCTATGCTTGTATTTGTATATTTTTAAACAATGAAACATTTTTCATGATAAAAAAGTTCTAAAACTTTGGAGAAAGTTTGGAGAATATGGTGAATGTGAAAACCATGCATCTCCAAAAAACTGTTTTCATGAGCTCAGAAATTATAAGCTTGGTTTTTTATAATATATTGGTTTTATATATATTTTATTAAGCTTCATTTTCTCAATACATGAAAAAACAAACAAACAAACAAACAAAAAAACACCTAATGCTTAAGTATGTTTGTAAAACTCAAAATGACTGAATATATAGATGCATGGTTTTCTTTGGACTGCAACTTTATGATCTGTATTAAAGATATGCCCTGACATTGCTTCAGTTTTCATGTCAATAAAATGTATAGAAACACCATTGGCACATGGTAATACATTTTCCATTAACATTTTGCATCAACTAGTAGTGTCAAAAAGTTAGTCCAATGAAGTATTAGATTTTTCTCCTAAAACTACTTTTTAAAAAAAAAAAATGTCATCATCACATTATTTTAATGTGGCATTAATTCCAATTAGCCAGCTCAGATTTTTGTATTTTATCTTGGTTAGTGTCTCCTGCATGAATTCATGTTCCGAAATGGCAATGAACGATTGCAAATCAACATTCCTTTGTAAACACTGACAGGTTCAATGTGTTGCTGCATAGATCAGGTGAACCATTTCTGAGTGGCACTTATTTACACTGCAGAGACCGTGAGGAAAATGTTAGGATGCAGTCATTTACCTCCAGCATTGGTAGTAACTCTAAAAAATCTGGTCTAACTTACATCATTGCTTTACAGACTACACATGTGTGACCATGCAGTCAGTGGTCATGCAGAAGCTCAAACTTTCTGGGGCAAAAACAAGTTTATAATAATAGAAAAAGTCTTCTTTTGGTGCTCCTTGGGGCTTGAAACACTGACATATCCTTATCCTCAAGACAGTCTTGCTTTGCTCATCATTTTGCATTTGTGACAAAGCAGGTTAAATGTTAAGTAACTCTCTTAATCTTTCCTATTTAGTCTTTCAGCAGAATCATCCCAGCAACAGCATTTCTGATATTCCCTTTCCTGTCAGCTCTGTTTGGCTCGCCACCTATACCTGAAGGACATGTCTGGCTATTTTGCTGCCAGCCTCCATCTGTGACAATGATCGCTATTCAAATAACCATTTGGTAATGGACTGGTAATTTCTAGTGTTTTGTTCAGCTTTTTCACAGAAAACAGCTCCCTGCTACTGAAACAGTAAGAGTGAGCTGCACATGGTGTCATAAAGCTGAGTGAAACTGCAGAGTCAAACCTACGTTGAATGTTTTATGTTTCATGTGGTGTTATGATCCATTGTTCCATGTCTTGTGAAGCTATTGTATTCCTTTTCATAAAACTACAAGTAGGAGGAAAATGACATCCCATGTGTTTTCATAGCGTAAAGGCAGAGTGCGGTGTGGTCCAAATGTGTGACATTTCAAAATAAGCATTTTCCTAGCAAGCCAAAACATGCCGACTTATTTTTGACTTGAAAATCTTGCTATTAAATCCAATAACAAAGCAAACCATTGTGATGAATAGACTTAAATCATCTTTAATTGCATGTTGATATACTGCAAAGACAGGGAGGGATTTAAAGCCAACTGAGAGAGATGATGGTTCTTATCTGTTACACTCAGTTTCCACCTGTCTGTTCATAAATATGTCCACTATTTGTTACTTCTTTTACTAGTATGAGCAAACACAGTGGTGAAAAGCCAGACAAGAGTCACATGTCATTCATGAAGCAGTGTACTGGTATGGCAGAGCCCTTTTGTGAGTGTCTTCATGAAAGGTACCCACTACTGCGCTTCCATATCATTTGCTACACTCCCAAAATGCTACATTGGTTTCCTTGCAAATTTCAATTTATCATTTTCAGTGTGCCTCATATTCGTGTTTATTGCACACGCAGCATATCTGTTGCCCAAAATGCTTAAACACACTGTTGAAAAGAATGTGCAACCATAAACAAAGGGCTGTAAAAGATAGAGAAACAAAAGAAAAAAATGGCCATGAAAGAGACATTTGGTTTGCCTCGAGGCACAGAAACATATTTACCCAAATATGCCGTTTGTGTTTGAAGGGGCGTTTGCCATCATAAAAAATCCATTTATGTTTATGGTTTTTTTTTTTAGTTCCACCACAAACCTTCATTTACATCATGACAAAAAGAAAAATCTTAATCTCCCACAGCAAAGTCAGTCATGCACAATAAATTTCAGATTTTTGGGAGCAAGGGTTCAATAGGCTTTCGAACTGACATGCATGAGAAAATCAATCACATAGAATCTGAAAGCCGATTCAAACAATAAATGAGCAACCACAGAATCATCATCAATCAATGTAAAATTCATAATAGTAGAATGTTTCTAAATGTTATTACATAACCTTTAAAAGTTCATTTCTGCAATGTAGCCGGTGAACGTGTTAAATGAATCATCACAGCTCTTGATTCATTTTGAAAGCTATAATTCCTTTCATTGTGTGATGAAATAATAATAAAAGCAATTACTGGGATAAACAGGAGCGAGGATGGATTTGTTTACAGGAAAGTTAGGATGCTACTGTGAGCAGGTCACACACACTCATCTCTGCCAACCAGAACAACAGACAGCTTTTTTTTTTTTTACGCACCCGTTGTCTTTTCACAGGGTGACATCCTAAGTGGAAAAGGACAGAAAGATGAGATAGAGACCTCCCCACATTGGCTCTGTGATTATAAATCAACAAATCGGACAGATGGGGGTCAGATGGGAGCAGAGTTAACTGAACGTCCATTTCACAGTACCTGGTGAAGGTTATGTTTAAAAGATGGATGCATTCAGGCTGGGGCGGTCACTGACCTATTTCAGAATGAAGGACGAGTGACAGGGCGATAGTGATTTGAAGAGGCTAAAGGTAGCTTGCTTGTCCTCTCTGACACTGTTCGAATGTGGTATTTACAATCTAGGCTGAGGTGAAAGAGAAAGAGATCAGATAATGCATTCTTTTTTTTGTCCCATTCTTATTTAAAGCAGGATAGCCAACAGCACAAACAATACCATTAATGCCAGCTTTTGCAGTATAAGCTGTGTGTAGTTTTTGCCTCTTTGAAAATGTCAGACTGAAAGGTTAGGACGGAGGAGAAAACAGTCACAGGGATCTGGAACAAAGGCTGGGAGTCGTACCGACATAAAGAGACAGTGTCTGGATGTTTTGTGGGTGGACTCTGCCCGACATTTATCCACCGAAGGAAAACACACAATGGCGGCACAATGGCAAATTAAAACAAACACACATCTCGACATTTAACAGCTGTAGCGTCTTCACGGAAATTTTCGGGCGATTTCCTGAAAAAAAACAAAAAAACGACGACACATTTGATAACAGATGACGGCACAGTGTGTGATGTTCTTATTTTACATGTGAAATCGGAACCCATTGTAGCTTTAGAAAAGTTCAAGAGCCGTTTCAGATGCTGAAACATTTTCAAAATGTTGAAAAACAAACCTTCCGTCCATCAGCAGATAAAAGTGGCAAGAATTCCTGGAAAGCCTTAATAATATTAGATATGAAGAGTAAGAGACAAACATCAATCAACAGAAGCATCCTGGGCTAACTTTTTGGCTTGGCAGCAATCTATATGATTGGTTGCCTTTGGTTCTTGTCATCCTTCTCTGTAGAATGATCTATGGAGAGCGACAATTGGGTGAGAGTGTTTTCTGAAGATAGAGAGCCACAACACAACGGAGGAGCGGATGACAAAGACAGCTTATCGGGAGGATGTCATTTTGCTTTTTTTTTTTAAATCCAGGGGAGCGAAGAAGAAGAGAGAAGGCCCTCCATCACATAAATAAATCAGCAACAGCGCAAATGGGTAGATAGCTTTTTATGAAATATCAGTTTTGCTATTCATTTTTTTTTTTTTTTGCTCCTTGAGCAAGAAGCCTGAAAGGACTATTTTCTCAAAGCAAAGGAGTCGTTTTTTTTTTCTTTTCTTTTCTTCTAGCCCTAGCGTTTAGTCAAGTGCAAAGAAGTCAGTGTTTAGTGGAGGCATATGTATTTTGGCACACAGTTTGAGTTAAGTGTCAGCTATGCACGCATGTGCACATACAGCACAGTAGGCATGAGGTTTGGGATGATAAAAGCGAATAGAAGCAGAAGGTCCTTGGAGTCTTTCCATCCATTACAGGTAAAATTCAAAACGTTTGAGGGATTCGTATGTTTCTGTTGTTGTTGGTAAATACTGGAACTACAAGGAATCCATCCATGAACTGAATAGCGGTGAGTTTTCTCTAGAGTTAAAACTGACAAAAAGTTATAGAAATTTGTTAAAACTACATAATATTTCAAAATACATGTGGAATCAAGTAAAACTTTATATATGCGCTATATTTCTCCTTATGTCTTTTAAAACCTTATTTTTTCTTTTATTTATTTCCTTAAATTTATGCATATAAGTGGGATTTTATTTTTTCATTATAGCTCTTTCATCTGTATGTATATATGTACATTATGTACTGTTAAATAGGAAGAAGCGTGGTAGGGTTGATGTGGAAGTACGTGTCTGTTTTTCAGGGAGGAAAAAAATTCTAATTAATTTATTTACACCATGCTCCGAGAGCCACTTGGGGTCCGGTGTAGACTGAGACGGGGGTCTGGGGGTATGTACTGGTGTGGGTGGTTGTAAGGTGGAGGCGGGGGAGGCAGTGGGGGCTGGTGGCCATCGTTGCCATGGGAGCCGTCCGGCGAGCGGACAGGGGTGGACATGGCGGAGTGACTAAGCTGGTGGTGGCTGTGGTGATGGTGATGCTGGTAGTGGTGGTGTGTGGGCGTTTGGCTGAGGAAGGCCTCCATGCGTCCATGGCCGCTGTTGTCGAGCATGATGACCTTGACAATCTGCTGACACTGGATAAGTGTCTCGGGCCGCAGGTCAGCCATGCTGACAGCAGGCTGGTGGTGCTGCTGGAGGGGGAGATGGTGGGCGGGGGTGCTTGCCGCTGACTGCAGCTGCGGGTGCTGAGGTGGAGGCGCCGGCCCCTGGGTTAGCCCCTGGGGCCCCTGCTGGAAAAGCAGCTCTCCCCGGTGGTTAAGAAGGGCCGCGCTCTCGGGGCTCCGAGCCGTGCTGCTGCTGAGCTGGTACGTCTGAAGCCTGTTGTGAATTGACACCTAGTTTAGAAAACAGCCAAGAGAACAGCATCAAATGTTATAAAACTGGTTCCTCCTCTACAATCCGTCAAGCCCTCTTTTTCTTTTTTTGTGGGGGTAGTGAACGCACAGCACACACACACACGGGGCATGCGTGGGGGCTTAGGTGTTAAGGGTCGGTGGAGGTGTAAAATCACTGTGACTACAATATACTCCCCTCCCTCCACCCCCACAGGTATTGGGAACCGTGCTGGATGCTGGGAACACCAGTATGTGTGACTGGCGTCAGTAGTAATTGTGGTGAGGAATGTGGGATAAGAACGATGCTAGAGAAGGGTCCTGGTGGTTCCAAAGGGGACACTGAGGGCCCCTGTGTCTCCCTTCCAAACCACTGTGTGGCACTACGGTGACAGCGAACACGAGGAGACTTGTGGGTCGAGGTAAGCAGAACATAGACGAAGGTCATACGAAGAAGAGGGAGAGGTGGAAGAAGAGGAGGACAGGAAGTGAGCAGAGTGACAACCACAGACGTCCACAGGCAACACTCAATTAGAATGCAAACTTCCAGATGTCACATTTGTTTCAGCTCTCTAATTTCTATTTTTTTTCTATTATCTCTCTTCCTTTACTCTATCTTTCTTGAACTTTTTTTATGCAGCCTATTTATGGAATTGTATAATGTCCTCCAAGTTACGTTACACTGCGTATCTCTGAAAGCATATGCCAAGAAATTCAAGGAACTGAGCACATCTGAAATGCACACTGTGTGTGGTGGACAAAACTAATGCAAAACGCACCTAGATAGTGTACTCATAAAAGTCAAACCTCTGAGTGTGGATTCCTGTTCACTTCTTGCCCACAATGGTAGCCATCTTGGCTAACTAGGTGGACAACTAACCAACTTTTAGTCAGCAGCAGGAAGATACAGGGTAAGTGCCGATTGCAATGCCAGCATAAGTAGCTAGATAACAGTTACAGACTTCTATCAGGTGTTTATGTGTACTGTTGTCTTCATTTTGGTATTACATGTGTTGTCAGACAAATGCAGCAGCTAGTGAGACAATCACAGTCAGTTGCTGTAATTACCATTTCCGACAAGTGCATGACTTGCTGCATTAGATTTTGTACACCACCACCCTGTTCAAATTTAGACACTACGCAAGTATGTACATAGTGTACATGTACAGTCATGTGCAAAAGTCTTGAGCCTCCCATCATTTCTTTATATTTTGCTAGGAAAATGGGAAACAGGTGCAGCGATTTATTGAAACACCTGCAAACATAAATGGAAATATAGTATATGAGGCAAAAACAGAGTATGTACAATTCTAACGAGTTTGAAAGTCAATATTTGGTATGACTACTTTTATTTTTTACACAGCCTGAACTCTTTTAAACAAACTTTCTTGTAATTTTTTGTAAGTTCTCCAGGCTTCTTGAAGGACATGCAAAGCTCTTCTTTGGATGTTGGCTGCCTTTTGATTCATTCTCTGTCAAGATGATCCCACACTGTTTCAGTAATGCTGAGGTCCGATCTCTGGGGAGGCCAATCCATGACTGACAGTTTTTTTTAATTTGTGTTTTTCTATCCAAGCATGCGTTTACTGTATTGGCAGTGTGTTTGGGATGATTGTCATGCTGAAAAATGAAGCTGTTGCCAATCAGATGCTTTCCAGATGGTATTTCATGGTGGATCAAAATCTGATGGTACTTTTCCGCATTCATAATTCTATCAATTTTGACAAAATCCCCAGCACCACTGGCTGAAATGCAGCTCCAAACCATGACAGAGCCTCCACCGTGTTTAAGAGATAGTTGTAGGTACTTGCTGTTGTACCTCTCTCCTGACCTCCTCTGTACATATTGATGACAATTTGAACCAAAAATGTGAAATTTGGATTCATCATGCCATAAGACCTGTTGCCACTGATTTTCAGTCCAGTTCTTGTGTAATTTGGCATACCTCAGCCTTTTCTCCCTGTTTCCCTTCTTTAAGAATGGCTTCTTGACAGCCACCCTTCCACTGAGACCATTTCTGATGAGGTCTTCCTATTTCTTAAGGACATGACTTTCAGGTACTATTCATCTGTTGTAGATATATTTTTTAGGCTTGTCACTTCTTCTTGTGTCCTCCACTTGTCCAGTTTCCTTAAACTTTTTAAGGACACACTGCACATCATGCCGTGGTATGCCAAGTTTTTTGCTAATAGCTCTTTGGGAATCACCTTGTTGGTGCAAAAAATACTATTTTATGCCTGTCAAACTGTGTGATCTTTGGCATTTTTCGTAGATTCAACTAAAGAAATGGGAACAAATTATGTGTTTTTGTGACAGGCTGCTAGTAACAAAGTGTGTAAAGGTACAATTTAAAATTGGTTCTTTGCTCAGTTGTTTGTTATGTGTAGACACAACACTGGTTAATCCCATGAATTATGTGCCTTTTTTATGCTTGAATGATTCATAGGTCAGTGTTAAGTGCCTTAACAAACAAACAAAAAAAAAAAACATTCCTCTGAATATGGTCAGGTACAAAGACTGGAGTGAAAATGAGTGAAAAAGCAGCCAAAGAAAAACTTTGAACGACCTTCAAAAAGCCTGGAGAACTGTTGCTCGAGATCACTTTAAAAACAATTACAATGAAGTCTGGCTCCTTGGAAGCAAAATATAAAGAAATGAGGCGTGGCTTAAAACTTTTGCACAGTACTGTACAATATGACAAAACAAATATCTGAATAAGATAAAACTACACAAGGACTTAAATATTATTTAAACAGAAAAAAAATAAAGTAAAATATAATAAAGGATCTCAATAAGTAAAAATCGAAATAAAATACAATTAAAGTAGAAGTAAGTGAAAAGATGAATATAATATAATAAAGTGGCTTTATAAAATAAAATATCTAAATTTTATAAAGCAAAAATAAAAAAAGAATACAAAAAAACAAGCATAGCAAATGTCAAAAGAAATGTTGTAAATTTTTAATTCTCATGCTGCACAAGTAGTCCACTAGGTGACAGCATCGTGACACAAACCCATTCCTGCACAAATAACACCCCTCTTGAATGTCTCAAGCTTTAGCACCATCTAGTGCAATACGTGTGTGTATGGATAGCTGTTCCAAAATGTATGTTATTTGTAACATACATTCTTCATTTTCTTTTTATAAAAAGGGCTGTATCAGTGACAAGGACACAGGGCAGATGCTTGTTAGCATTGGTAAGCAACTGATATGGTTGTAAACTATATTATTATTTTCTACTTATCAACCCCCTTTGTTTCTATATTTTAGGGTAGCCACCTGTCTGATTGCTGTATTTCTGAGAGCCTTTCAAGTAAGGATAGTTTGGAAAATGAGGATCCCAACCACAGCACAAAAACTCTACAGTGTTCTTATTCATCCTTCTTGCTTGGCTCAGAGAAGGCCCATCAAGACCTAAGAAAGCAAAATGATTTGTGTCATCAGACATCAAACCTAACCTCTGTCTCAGCAGTGATGCTTCTTGGTGATAACTTAACACAAGCAAGTAAACGGCATGAACCAAACCAGAAAAAACTAGAGGAATCTGACTGGTGTAATAATAAGATGCATGTTTCTAAAGCCTCCCGGGGATTCATATCTGTGGAACAAACACTTAAGACAGAGATCCAGTCTGCTCTGCACAACTGTAACTTATCAACTGTTATTGAAAATTTTAGTAGAAACCCAGAGCACTATGAGGTAAAAACTCCACGGAACAGCCCCAATGGCAACATCACTGCTGCAAATGGAGCTGTGCTTGGCAACGGAGCACTCGATTTTTCCTATCCTAAACGAGAGGCTCTCTTGGATCCCAAACAGGAAAGGATCCATGATGACAGACAATTTAAATATCCAACTACAGAAATTCCTTTGCCTACCAAAAATAGCAACAGCAAAAACATTTTGTTTGGGGATCCCCCAAAGCCAAATATTTTCTTAAACGATAGTACAACAGACAATTTGTCAAAAGAAGGAGCTCTTCAGCAAACAGGAAGAGAAAACAGCTCTCCGTCATCTCAGAAAGAATACACTGCTTCCATAAACAATCTCAATAAGGTTTCAAACTCAGAGCCCAATACTAAGAAACCCTTAAATACAGAATCCATGCAACAAACCTGTTTGTCTAATATTCAGTCAGGCACACATAATTGTCTTGAATGCCCTGAGAAGGAAGTACAGAAAATACAAATGGAGACATCTCATTCAGTATGTGAAGTCAGATTTATTAAGGGAATTCTTAAAAAGCAGTCCAAATACATGTCAGGAGATACGGCCTGTGTGTATGGCTCAGGGCATTTGATTTTTGCAAAACAAGTAGCTTTAGCAATCAGGGATAGTATTGAATTAACACGGAGAAAAACA
This sequence comes from Paratilapia polleni, assembly GCA_015106735.1. Taxonomy (NCBI): domain Eukaryota; kingdom Metazoa; phylum Chordata; class Actinopteri; order Cichliformes; family Cichlidae; genus Paratilapia; species Paratilapia polleni. The sequence continues at coordinate 6,033 of VUQI01051173.1, read as the reverse complement.
AAGGATTTTGAGGGCAACAACACTGTCAAAAAGAAGCTGCGTTGGTTTGATGAAATACATGTGGAAAAGGAAGAAGAAGAACAGAACACAATGAAACAGATGAATGGGAAACCCTCCAGTCTCTGTCAACCAAAAAACAACTCAGACGACCACCAGCTAAGTCTTAGTGCAGTCTCAGGGACTCCCAAGAATGGACCTAGCATGACCCCTGCAGCCTCCGCTGGTTATCACTTTACAAAAGAAGCTTGGGCAGATGTTGGGGTTCAAGTCAACTTGCCCCAGCAACAAGCAGATGAGGTCAAGGCGCAGTGCAACAGCTCTAGGGCCAGTGGCCCCAAGGTCCCTCGGAGAGAGCGCTCTGCCAGAGCGGGTCCTGTTTCCTCACGAACAAGAAAGGGCACTGTCATACGACCTCAGTCTGCCACCGAGGTTAGTCAGATTGCCAAAACCCAAGGGAAGATCATGGCGCCCCGCCCACCTCCTCGGATGGAATCGGTAGAGGAAAAGACGCCGTGCATCATTAAGACTCCATATGGCATGGATCATGCGAGTGTCAGCAATAAACAGACCCTGGCTATTGAGCCGGTCCTGCACAAGAACAACTCAGAGGGCCTTTGCTCAGCTAAAACACATAATGTAATCACAACAGAAAATACTGTTTTGCACACACCACTGCCACCTTCATATACCTGCCCATTCTCAGAGGGCAATATGATGAGCATGCCCTGTTCAGGTCAGCAGGAAACTCACCACTACAGAAGAAGAAGAGGGATGACATACAATGAAAAAGACCTCTGTTTAGACTGTACTCCCACAGATGAGGAAATTTCACAGCTTTGGCACGGTGTCCGCAGTGCCTTAACCACCAAGGAAGGTAATGTATATTTTTCCTGAGAGCCCCTCATACAGCTTAGGTTTAGTTTGAGTGCCTGCAGAAATGTCATTTAAATTCACACGCTCTTTCTCTCAGATTCAATTGTTTCTAACCATTCAAGTTCAAATTTTAAATTTTATAGCAGCTACAGTACTTTGTACTATTCCGCTTGATCCTCGACACAAGTCCTGTCTCAGGATACCATTTGAATCTGTTCTGACTGCCCTCACATATAATCATAGTGAACCGAATATGCAGAGAATAATCTGCATGACACTTGTGTAATAACAAAGGTTTTATTATTGTTTTTAATTATTATTTCACTACTTTTAGTCTACTGATCAGAAGGTCAGTGGTTCGATCCCTGGCTCCCCTAGTCTACATGCCAAAGTATCCTTGGGCAAGATACTGAACCCCACATTGCCCCCGATGCATTCATCGGAGTGTGAGTGAGTGTGTGTGAGAATGTTAGCTAACCACTTAAGTATAGATAACAGTTCTGTATGAATGTGCATATGACTGGGTGAATGTGGCATGTAGTTTCTTCCTGTTAAAAGGGAGTTTTTCCTTCCCACTGTTGCCAAGTGCTTGCTCATAGGGGGTCGTCTGATTGTTGGGGTTTTCTGTCTAATATCGTAGGGTCTTTACCCTAAAACATAAAGCGCCTTGAGGCGACTGTTGTTGTGATTTGGCGCTATATAAATAAAATTGAATTGAATTGAATTATGTATGTGTTTGTGGCTGCCTGTGTGTGTTATAGACCTGAAGTTTTAAAGAATGGTTGTTCTCTTTTTCAGAAGCTGAGGAGCTGTATCAGAAACGTGTTTTAACAATAACAGGAATCTGCATTGCACTCCTAGTCGTTGGAATCATGTGTGTGGTTGCCTACTGCAAAACCAAGTAATTAATGTCTTTTTTTTTGTTCATTAAATAACATGAAGGTACTATTCCTGACTTAATTATATACTTTCAAATGGTACACCCAAATTCCCACATCTGTGAACTGTGTTGTGTTTAAGTAACTAAAGGAGAAAAAATTGCTCCAGATGTCTGATACATTCAACCTTGGATCTCCTTCAGACAGTAAAACATTAGAAATATTAGTTTTACACCTATAAAGCTGGACATCATCTGCAGCGCAATGATCAGAGATACAGTAAATATAACTAGGCTGAGAGCATATTGAGGAATTTGTGGTATTGGTGGACACTACCACTGTATTGCAAAGTGTTTATTGTACCGTTTTACTGATATATAAAAAAAATATTAATTACTTTTATTACAATCAAGCCATAATACACATATTCCTTTTTGTTTATGTGGAACTCCCATCAGTTATGTTTACAAATTATTATGGCCTTCTTCACAATCTAGTTTGTTTCTTCACAAACAGGAAGCAGAGAAAAAAACTACGTGACCGTCTGAGGCAAAGTCTAAGGAATAAGAGGAAGAATACCAATACTGGTATTGACTCCAACGTGGCAAACTCTACCACAGGACGTCCAAATTCTAACTTGCCTCTTCAAGATTTGCAGCTTATCAGTGTATGCTGTTGTTGGTATCAAATAAAAGGAATCAAAACTTGAATCTGTAAATTCATGACAATTGCCAATCTGGTTTCCGCTTCTCTGTTTATAGCAATATAATGGAAGGGCTATGAAGCATACAACTGAAAAGGAGACGGAGACAAATTTTTCCACAAGCAAATATGCCTTATCTGCGCATGACCCCACCACACTCACCAACATCTCTAGTCAAAGGTAAGAATAGACAACGACTTTATATTTTCACTTTGGCAATTTGGTTTGGTTTTAATCAGTTACTACTTAGTTACTACTTGGACAAGAGGACACAAGAGTAAGAATGTCAAGAAAAACTTTACACCTAATCTCAAGCTCAAAGTCTATAGGCAACTTCTTATCCTACTGAGCTACTTAAACAGACATTGACCTAAATGCACCACAGGTTTAAAATGCTAGCATCAGGGGGCAGATTGAGAGGACACATAACTTGACCATGTAATAAATGTAAAAAAAAAAAAAGGTATCCAGTAATGCTAGTCTTTGTATGTGACGTGCATGTTGTGTGGCTGGCTGTTCACAACCATTTACTAGCAAAATTAGTTGACAATCAGATGCAAGACACATGCATTTTCTTTTTTATTGCAATAAAAACTACTTTCAGCTGCTCCCTTGTCACAAAGGGTAGCCACAGCAGATCACTCCACATGTTTGAGCTGGGAGATTTTTACTCTGGATGTCCTTCCCGACTCAACCCCGAAGGGGATGTGTGTCTCCAGCTGGAATTGAACCAGTAACCTTTTACTTGCCAAGCAAATGTGCTAACCACTACACTATGGAACCACCCTTTTCATTTTCTTTATTGCAATATTCTGATCAGTATTCTGTGTGTTATAAGAGGAGTGGTATTATACAGTAGGTGGAAACGACGTTAACATCTGTCCAGTGTTCACCAAAGAGATAATGTTGCTGTTTTTAACCATGTTTACTGGGCATTTATCATTTGTCCTCAATTTTTATTTGTTTTCTAGGTAACTGTGATTACTTTATTCTGTCCTGTAAGCAGTCCTATCTTTCTAATGGCTAATGCTATATCCTCATTATCAGAAGAGGACTGGGTTATTTTCTGCTCAGAGATGACAAAAATTATCTAATGAGTAGGTATTTCACTACACACACTGGTCATGCTTCAAAATTACAGAACAGTACAGAATTATCATGTAATGTTTTTCTTCAAATGATATTTCAGGTAAATTCTGTGTGAAATTAGGCTACCCAAATAATTTGTGAATTGTGAAGATTGTAAAGGAGGACTTCGCTCAGAGGGTAGCATCTATCCAGTCTGCAATGCAGAGGCTGTGGAAATACAGCTGTAGAAAGCAGAATTTGTAGTTTCCTCAGAAGTGATTAATGTCAAATTTAATTAGCCTACTTTGTTCATGATGGAACAAAAGACCAGTAGTTAAGCAGTCCACCTTGAATACTCTTGAAGATCCACTAATAACTCCAACATTATTAGAAAGTGAATATTTGTTATCTTGTTGCTTTGGAGTAATAAGTCACATAAGTTGTCACAGTAATTGATTTATTCTTTTACATTAGTTAGTATACTCCTTGCTTTATACACACCAAAGGGCTCTTGTGGGAATGGGTGTGAATCTGAATCTGCATGAATCTGAAAATAATATCATTATTTTTATATGTATGAAGCACACAATGATACAAATCATACAAATCGTTTTACAATTTAATCATGCAATCAAATCATAAAATATTCACATTCCACAATCTTCTTGCCTGATTTGGATAATAACAATAAGAAGAAATACTTTATTTGTTTCATATTTGGGAAATTCTGTGGCCAAAATCGCTACAGAAGAACTATTTGTTCCATGACTGTGCAAAATGCTGTATTATAATATTGTTGTTAACAGTTTCCAATATTACAAATGTATGGTTGAATTAACCATACATTAAAGATAAAAGGAAGAAGGAATCACAGCTAGAAGGTGAACCTGGTATCAAAATGTTTGTAAAAAGGAGACCTTTCAGATGCTATAACTTGTTTTGAGTAGCCACCTATCCCACATGGTGATATGGTACTTTCAAATTTACCCAAAAGGCACGTTTTCAAGTTTTCTCCCTTCAATTATCAGAAAACAGATCAAACATCCAAGGTACCAATACTTCTTTTTGTTACTCCATATCATACATTAAACTGGTGAAGTTTTGCTATTAAAACTGTGATTTATCCCATGATTTTCACGCTCAAAGTTGGTCATAGAAAAAATCATCCTGAAAAAACTTGAAATTTTGGTAATAGATTCTAACACTTAGATTTGTTGTAAAATTGATTTAGTTGTTTTTAACAAACTTTAAATGCATTTTCCATTTTAGCCTTCTTTTTCTAAATATGCTAAAATATTTGAAAATGTCTTGTACCTGTGCTTAAGAAGTTATAGGGCTCAAAAATGATGAAAAAAATTAGGCAACTTAAAAAGCAACAAATTTCAGTTCATCCATATGTACTTCAAGGGCCTGTAACTCAGGTTTTCAAACACTGCTCAAAAAAATTAAAGTAACACTTTGAAAACACATCAGATCTCAATGGGGGAAAAAAATCATGCTGGATATCTATACTGATACGGACTGGGTAATGTGTTAGGAACAAAAGGATGCCACATCATTTGATGGAAATAAAAATGATCAACCTACAGAGGATTGAATTCAAAGACACCCCGAAAATCAAAGTGAAAAAATGATGTGGCAGGTTAGTCCATTTTTCCGAAATTTCATTGCAGCAACTCAAATGGTACTCAGTAGTTTGTATGGCCCCACATGCTTGTATGCATGCCTGACAATGTCGGGGCATGCTTCTAATGAGACGATGGATGGTATCCAGAGGGATCTCCTCCTAGACCTGGACCAGGGCATCACTGAGCTCCTGGACAGTCTGAGGTGCAACCTCCCGGCATCAGATGGACCGAAACATAATGTCCCAGAGGTGTTCTATTGGATTTAGGTCAGGGGAGCATGGGGACCAGTCAATGGTATCAATTCCTTCATCCTCCAGGAACTGCCTGCATACTCTTGCCACATAAGGCCGGGCATTATTGTGCACCAGGAGGAACTCAGGACCCACTGCACCAGCGTAGGGTCTGACAGTGGATCCAAGGATTTCATCCCGATACCTGATGGCAGTCAGGGTGCCGTTGCCTATCCTGTAGAGGTCTGTGTGTCCCTCCATGGATATGACTCCCCAGACCATCACTGACCCACCACCAAACTGGTCATGCTGAACAATGTTACAGGCAGCATAACGTTCTCCATGGCTTCTCCAGACCCTTTCACGTCTGTCACATGTGCTCAGGGTGAACCTGCTCTCATCTGTGAAAAGCACAGGGCACCAGTGGTGGACCTGCCAATTCTGGTATTCTATGGCAAATGGCAATCAAGCTCCACGGTGCTGGGCAGTGAACACAGGGCCCACTAGAGGACGTCAGGCCCTCAGGCCATCCTCATGAAGTCTGTTTCTGATTGTTTGGTCAGAGACATTCACACCAGTGGCCTGCTGGAGGTCATTTTGTAGGCCAGTGCTCCTCCTGTTCCTCCTTGCACAAAGGAGCAGATACCGGTCCT